>SNVD02001390.1:0-15004 GCA_013180625.2 Boswellia sacra | reverse complement strand
TGATGAGGACGACGACGACGACGACGACGACGACTCCAAGCACGACGTTGCAAATTAGAAAGTGCGCGCTATCTCGAGGCCCTATTCCCAAAGTGTTCGCCGCTATCGAGCGCCCGGATCTCGGCCAACGCGCCGTTGGCGCGCCCCTCCCGCGTCTCCTCGGCCGAGAGTCGCAAGCTCACCTGTGTGCCGATGTCGGCCAAGTGCTCGGCGGAGGCGCCGGCCACTTCGCGCGTCCACCGACTCGAGGCGCACGGGCTGGACGACCTGTTGCGCGGCGCTGGCCGAGTGTGCGAACTTCGTTTCCTTGAGCGCGCGCGCGCGAGACTT
Source organism: Boswellia sacra (assembly GCA_013180625.2). NCBI lineage: Eukaryota > Viridiplantae > Streptophyta > Magnoliopsida > Sapindales > Burseraceae > Boswellia > Boswellia sacra. The sequence continues at coordinate 14,674 of SNVD02001390.1, read as the reverse complement.
GTCTCTTATGAGCTGTTGCGCAACACACTCGGGCCGCCAGTGCGCACACAAAGCGCGGCCGCGGCGGCTGCGCCTAAGGAAAGGGCGAGCTGTGTGTGTATGTGTGTGTGTGTGTGGGTGAGTGTGTCTGTGACTGTGTTTGTGTGTTTGCATGTCCGAAGGTGGCGGCCAACTCTTGCGGCTCGCCAGTGGCGCCGACCACTCGAGCACGATATCAGGTCAGTGGGCGAGCGCGGCGCGCGCGCGCAGACGCCCGATTGAAGTGGTCGGCTCGCCCGGCGGCGGCTCGAATAAAATGCACACACACACACACACGAGAACGGCGCACAAACATAACGGTCGCCTCGCGGCCTCGCCGCAGTCGCCCGAGCTGCGAAGACTCGAGAGCGAAGGCGGCGAGATTCCGCTCGAAGCCAAAATGGTGGCCCAGTCGCGGCACTGCGGCTCTCGAGTGGTCGAGTCTGGCGCCTGGACTTGAGACCAAAGCTAAGACGACTTTGCCTTTTCCTTCGCGTTCGGCGCCGGCGGCCGCTGACCAGCGGCGTCGGCGTCATTCTCGTCGGCCGCCGCCGCCGCCACCTCGGTCTTTGCCTCCGCCTGGCTGGCTCTGCACATGACTCGCGCGCTCACAGTTTTATCTCGCGTACTTTCGCTTACGTAAGCCGCGACGCAGTTTATGCGCCGCCGTCGCCACCGTCAGCGCCAGCGCCAGTGCCAACGCCAACGCCAACGCCAACGCCAACGCCAACTCCAACTCCAACGCCGACGCCAACGCCAACGCCAAAGCTCGACAAGACGTGGACGGTCACCAAACTCTGGCCGAGCGCCGATTTGCAACTGGCCGAGGGCGAGAGCCAACTGGGCGTCGTTGTTGTCGTCGAAGTTGTGGCCGTGTCCTTGTTGCCGTTGTTGTGGTGGTGCTGGTGGTAGTTGTTGTTGATGTCGAGGCGATTGTCGACTCTTGTGCTCGCTATTCTGTGTGCTGACCGCCAACGAGAGCCGATTTTCTAGTCGGCCCACTCAATCACGTACACGACCGCCGCAGACGAGCGAGTCCGAGCCACAAAGAGCTTTGCGACGCACCGACGCAGCAACAAGCACGCTGACGGGCGACAGAAAATTTCCAACTTTGTCGCATCACCGACACCACAGGCCAGCCAGCTAGCCAGCCAGCCAGTCAGAGCAAGTCAGCAAGAGCGCGTCAACAGTTGGCCGACACAAGACAGCTGAAGCGGGCCGAGTGAGTCGGCAGACGGCCGCCGCGACCGTGCGCCCACTAATTGATCGCATCGCACCGGCAACTTGTCCGTCTGCGTGTGAGCGAGAGTGTGTTTGCATTAGTGTGTCGGCGCGAATGAGTCGTCACCAACACCGCGGCCACAATTGCACGGCCAGCGACCGATTGTGTGCGCCCGAGCAAATAGGCGCTCGCTTGTACGCCGCCGCCGCCGCCGCCGCCGCCGCGATCGGAAGTGTGTCGAGGAGGAGTAGCGAGACCGCGCCGAGGCTGCACTGATTGCGATCGGTGTGGCATGCAACTCGCGACGCCGCGACTGACAACTCGCGACCGTCGCCGAGCGAGGAGAGCTCGAAATATTGTGTCCACTCAGCGAGCGCCACCCGCTCGCGTCTATGCAAATACAGAGGCCCTAACTAGTGAGAAGCAACAGCAGCAGCAGCAGTGGGTTAACGTCGCCAAGACCAACGCGGAAGTGTTGACGCACTGGTGAGGGCGTCGCACGCGACAACAATGTGATTGCGCGCGTGCCCACACCTCCACAGCTCCCGGAGGCGCGCACACGCTGTCTCGCCCACTCGCACCCACAACAAGCTTACGCCCACGCGCAGCCTGTTGCGCGCCTCGGATCGATCACCTGTGGTGCTGGGGCCCATCCAACAGGCAGCGGTCTGAAGAGCACCCGGGCGCCAGCACGAGCGCAACCGCCCTCAGATGACCACCGCCGAGCAGAGCAAATGCGCGGCCGGGCGGCCAGCGGCCAGCCAGAAGGGCACCGCTGGCTCGTCGCTCATCATCCAGTTGCCCACCACCAGTGGCACCAGTTTGCTCAGCACAGGCGCGGGCGCCGTCGATGAGACAGTCAGTGAGAGTGGCGGCCGTGGCGCCTGCAGCCGCGGCTCGCTCGTCAGCCAAATAGCCGCCCACTGCCAGGCGCGGCCCCTCGCACAAAACCTCAACTACCACCGCCCGCACCACCACCACCACCGCCATAACCAGCGCCAACCACACCAACTAGCCAATCAACACCAACGACAACAGCAACACCAACAACAACAACAACAACAACAACAACAGCGACGCACGCCCGACCGACACAGGTATCAGCTGGCGGCCGACACAGGCGCCACTCTGCTAGGGGCCGCCGTGGCGAGCACCTCCGCGTTCGTGCCTAGCGACGAGGACGACCACCTGCACCAGCAGCAGCAGCAGCAGCAGCAGCAGCAGCAGCAGCAGCAAGAACAAGAGCCGAGCGGCACGCCGCCGCCCAACTACCACGAGATTCCGGGCATTGTGCCCAGCTACCACGGGCGCACCTCTGGGCCGCCGCCCGCCTACGACGACGTGGTGAACCCGAACGCGCCGCCGCCCTCTTACCAGTCGCTGTTCGGCCAGGTGCGCGAGGCGCGCAAGACCTCCAACGGGCTGGTGGACCTGTTGCGTCAGCTCTTCCTGGTGCTCATAGGCACCCTCGGCTGCACCATGATCATCGGCTTCCTCCTCCTCATCCCCATCACCATGATCTTCATCGGCGTCTTCTACATCAACGAGTGTCGCGCCGAAAACATTCCCGCCTTCCTGGTGATCGGCGGCTTCGTCTGGATCCTCAAGAACATACTCAACTGCTACAACCAGTTCAAGAAGGACTCCAGCACCAGCAACAGGCCCCCGCCGCCGCGCCGGCCGCCCATCGCAAGCGCCCGGCCGCCATCAACACCAACAACAACAACAACCACAACAACCACAACGAGCGACCGCGAACAGCCTCCGAGCCTCTCAGGCGACTCAAACACAGTGACCATATCGGCCGGCCCACACACGCAACCTGCCACTCTTCGCGCAACCACCGCCACCACCACAAGCCAACAACAACAACAACAAGCGCAACCACAACAACAACAACAACAACACCCGCATCACATCCGCCAGCCGCCCATGATCGGCATGACCAGCTACAAGTGCGAATCTATACTCAACTACTTCCTGCTCGTCTGGTTCCTCGCCGGCTGCATTGTCGTGTACCGAATCTACGAGCCCGACTACGAGAACCCGCTCAGCGCCAGCTACTGCAACCGCACGGTCTACCTGTACGCCTTCTGGCTCATGACCTCGGCCTTCATCATCATGGCCGTCATCCTGAGCTGCCTCTGCTGTCTCATGGCCTCGTCGCTGATGTCTTGCAGCCATGGGCGTTGAATGGGCAACCAGAAAGAAGAGAGAGAGGGGCGCCAAGTGAGCTCCTCGAGGCCAAGACGAACGACTAGTCAGATGTGTGTCGCTTGTTTAGTTGTTGTGCAATTGTTATGATGCTTAGTAAACTTTCACCACCTCCTATCTCGTCTCTGGTGTTTGCTCTTGTGCAAAGTCCAGCTGCTTGCATACTGCCCGGGCTGCTGACTCTCACTCAAAACAGCCCAAAGGGGTCGTTGAACAGAGTGCCCGAGAGCTCCTGTTCGCTGGCCTGATTCTCGACGATCACCGAGAGCAGGATGAAGCCGAAGTAGAAGTGAAGTCGCACGACGCTCGAGTAGGTGACCGAGATGCTGAGGAACTTGACAGCGAACTGGCTCGCCTGGTGCTCGGGGTGGCACATCTCCTTGCGCAACATAGAAATGATGTGGCGGTCGTAGATGTCGCGACCTTCGGGCTGGTCGAGCACGTCGGTGGCGTGCGCCAGGAGGCCGTTGAGCTGGTAGTAGAGGTCGAGGCAGCGCTTGTTGAGGTAGCACACGGGCAGGAGGCAGATGTTCACGGGCACGATCACGACGAAGCTCAGGATGACCATCATGAGGCGCATCTCGCGGCCAATTTGCGAGTTGAAATAGGGCATGTGGAGGCGCGCCGTGATGGGCACCAGGAACATGATGACCACCAGACACACCACGATGGCGCGCATGGCCCGGCGCAGGCCCATCAGCTGGGCCTGGAAGATGCGGTAGTGCATCACCACCAATAGCAGGTCGTGGTTCATCTTGTGCTCGTAGGAGCCCTCGAACGGGACGCGCTGCCGCTGGCACTGGCGCGGCTCTACCGGCACCTCCACTGGCTTCCGGCGTAACTTCCGCTCAAGGTGTCGGCCAGTGTGAGCCTCACCGTAAGCATAGACGTCTGCAGCGTCGAATCTAAATACGCTGGGCTCGCGCAAAGGGGTGGGCGACTTCCGGTGGGCCTCTTTGATGCGCTCGAGTTTGCACTTGAGCTGGAGGTTCCTGTAGAAGCGGAGCCGGTTGAGCGCTATGCTGAGCTGCATGGCCTTGCGCAGCTGGTTGGCCAGCGTGGCCTGGTCGATGCAGGCGAACACGAGGGTGGTGCCGTAGAAGACGGTGGTGATGGTGTTGATGGTGGTCATCCAGGCGACGCCGCCGAACATGAGCTGGTCGCGCCAGGTGAGCGCGCGAGTGGGCTCGATGTAGACGAAGAGCGTGTAGTTGATGGCAAGGTTCATGACAACGCCGTACAGGAAGCAGAGCGCCGCCACCACCGAGTAGTAGCCCGACCACTGGCGCACCCAGCGCGCCGACAAGTTGATGGGCCTCAGGTGTCCGCGCGCGTACATCTGGCGCACCTGTTTGCACGAGGCCGACTCGCCCAAGATGAGCTCGTCCAGCTTGCCGTCGGCCGCCACAACGGAGCCGCCCGTCCCGGGGCCCAGGTCGATTCGGGCCAGGGGCGTGGTCTGGCGCGTGCCCGCATGGAGGGACTTGCGTCGGTGGCGGCATAGGGGCGTGTCGGGCGATTGGCTCGAGTCGAATTTGAGCTTGTTGGCGTAGCGCTCGAAGAAGAGCCGCTTGCCGACGGACTTTTTGCTGAACTCCACCAGCGCCCGGCTGTAGTTCTGGTTCGACTCGAGGAAGCGGCGCACCTGATCGCGCACCAGTCGCCTACTGTGGCGCCGCTCGGCGCCAAAACTCAGGTAGCTGCGGATGAAGTAGAAGTTGAAGGGCGTCCGGAAGCGGAAGTAGAGGCAGGCGCCCAGGTAGCTGAGCAGGGGCACGCCCAGGTTGAGCATGTACATGCACTGCACGGCAAAGCTCAGGTGCAGGTGGGGCGCGCCGATGCATTTGAGGCGCTCGGCGCGGACGCGCAGCTGCTCCAACAGGAAGTCCTCGGTCTCGAGGCGGCGCTCGCGCAGCACTTCCGGCGGCTGGGTGAGGTTAAGCCAGCGGACGCGGTTCAGGCGGAAGTTGTAGAAGTCGTAGGTGTACTGGTGGTAGAGGTAGTAGAAGACGTGGGCGGCGGCGAAGAGGTAGTAGAGCATGAGGAGGCGGGGCCAGAGTTTGCGGCGCGCCGCCTGGAACCAGGGCGAGGGCGAGGCGAGCGAGTAGCTGAGCACGGGGATGGGCGGCAGGCCGGCGGGCAGCGGGATCGAGAGCAGTCGGCGGCCGCGGCGGTCTCTGCGCGTGGGCGAGCTGTCGGGCACGCTCGCGGGGGCGCCGGTCGGCGGGGGCGCCAGCGCCCTGGCCGGCGGGCTGGACTCGGTGGCGTACAGGTCGACCTGACAGAAAGAGGCCGCAGAACTCGAGAAAAGCCTTGTTGAAGATGAGACTGAGCGAGCGCTTTACGCACAAGTCGCCCGAGAATTTGGGGCCGCCATCGCCGGCCCATCGGGTCAAGCGGCGGCGGGTCGAGCCGAGTTGGCGGCTCAGCGCCGCGTTCACGAAGCCCAGACTTGGCCGACTGGTGGGCGGCAATATTTGACCGCTCAGCCGCTGGTCTTGGCTTGGCTTTTGCTCGGCATCGCATCGTCGAGTGGGCTCGTCGGTCGACTGTCTCTTGTTGTGGAGCCGATCTGTGTCCATGAGCCAAGCGTCCAGCTCGTCTGTGTCATCGGAGTTCTCAGGATCACAGTCGTCATCATTGTGGCCGAGTAGAAGAGCGCGCAGCCGACGCTCCTGAACTGCCTCCTGCAGATGATAGTCGATGTCTTGGCTCACATGGCACATAGCGCCGCTCTCTAGATTGTTCATATTCTCATCGACTCTCTGCACTCGCCCGCATCACTGGCCACTGCGATGTGCTTCCAGTGGCTCAAGCTTCACTAATGAGACGCCACCCTAGCGAACCTGTGCGGTCCACCGAAATGGCATATTCATACGTGAACGTTTCTACTCACACACGTGTCTGCTGTCGCAGACCTCCGGCGCGCGTGTAGCGGTCGCGGTGGTCTCTAGGGCCTCAGTATGAGGGTACACGTGGATCGTGAAACAACAGATCGCGTGCAGCTCGAGCTCGGCGCGGGGGTGCGAGGGACGCGGCTGGAAGAGAGGCCAGGTGGCGACGGAGACTTGACGACACCTCGCACGGAAGTCGAGGTTTTTGGGGGGTTTTTTGGCGCTCTCTCGAGTGGCTCTAGTGTCGAGTCTCACGGCGAGAGAGTTGCTCGCAATCGATGCCATCCATTGAATGGTAGCGGCGAAAAACGTCGCTCTCGACCTTGAAATGGCGCGAAAAAGTGTCGACTCGAGCGAAATGAGAGCGAAAGGTTCACTTTGAGGGCGAGCCTCGCTTGACGACCGCCGAGTCGGTATATTGCGAAGCGCGAGGTCGCACGACTCGCGAGGCGGAGCTTTTTATTGAGAACATTGGAGTGGTGCCGCCGAGCTGGCGGTCGAGATCTATCTCGTGGCGGGCGGGGCGCGCCGGGTCCACTTGATCACAGGTAGATTTTGTTGTTTTGGTTGCTGATCGCTTGCTGTTGTTGCTGTTGTTGGTGCTGCTGCTGTTGCTGCTGCTGAAAGTTTGAGCTCAGAGTGGTCGTCTGGCCCTTGGGCGCCAGCGAGGAGCTGTTGGTTGAGCTGTTCGTGAAGGACCTTTGGTGATGATGATTTTTGTTATTGGAGTTGTTGGAGTTGTTGGAGTTGTTGGTGTTGTTGTTGTTGTTGTTGTTGGCGAGCAGTTGCTGATTGAGGTAAAACTGCTGCTGCTGTTGCTGCTCGCTGGCCGGCATTGTGGCCGAGCTGTTCGAGGTGGTGGTGGTGGTGGCGCTGGAGCTGTGGCCGCTGCTGCTCGAGTTGGGCGTCAGCTGGGCGCCGCTCAGGTGAGTCGTCTGCTGGCCGCCCGCGCCCGTCAACACCAGCGGCTGCTGGCCACCGGCGCCGCGCCCGCTCTCGCCCGGAATGGGCGGCAGGGCGCCCGTGCGCACGCCGCCCTGGCTGCGCTGCTCACTTCCGGCGCCGAGTTGGAACAAAAGCTGTTGCTGGTGGTTGGCGTAGAGACTCGACGAGCCGAGGCCGGCGCTCGAGTGGTCGCTGGGGGCGGGCGCGAGCAAACACTGGGCGGCGTCGTAGAGGGCGCCCGTCGGGTTGGGGCGCTGCGAGCTCGAGCCCGAGTGGGGGTGCTGTGAGTAACCATTGGCTTGGTGCTGGTGGTGGGCGGCGAGTTGGAGTTGTTGTTGTTGTTGTTGGTGCTGTTGGGCCAGGAAGGCGGGGTGGCTGGCGAGTCGGGCGGCCGTGGTGGAGGCTCCAAAGAGGCCGCCGGGCGCGGGCGCCGAGTGGCAGTGCGAGCCCGTGGAGGCCATGTAGAGGTTGGTCTCGTCGAAGGTGGAGGAGCAGATGGAGGACTCGTTCTTGGCGCGCGCGTTCCGTCCGATGGCGAAGCCAAAAGCCACGCCCAGCGCCAGGCCAATGAATGCGCAAATTATCACAGCAAAGTAGAGGTTCTCGCTCGTGTAGAGCGCCGACTGGCCGCCGGCCGCCAACAGCAGCGGCGAGTTGGCGTGGGCGCCAAAAAAGTCCGCACACGAGCCCAGCGGATCCGCAGCGAGGCCGCCCGCGCTAGGCGCGTACACGCCCCCGCAGAAAGTGAGACACTCGCTGGCGGGCTGCGTCCGCTGGCCGGAAGCGGGCGTCTGGGCGGGCGTGGCGGCCATCTGGGGCAGGGCTACGAGGGCGGTGCGCGACAGGTGGTGGCCGCTCTGGTAGTCGAAGCGGCTGGGCACCTGGAAGTGCGACGAGAAGAGCGAGCGCACGGGCGCGCCCACCTGGGCCACGCTGCCCGGCACGCCCTCTGGCGTGGGGCACTGCGACCACCAGGCGAGCGTGTGGTTGTTGGGCGCCGCGGCGGCGGGCGCCAAGTTGGCCGGAAACCAGCCGCCTGCAGCGGCGCTCGGGCCACCGGGCCCCCCACTTTGGGCCGCCGGCCGTGCGGGCCGGTACAGTGGCGAGCCCGCCAGGTGGGTGGGCGTGGCGGCGGACGCCTGCGAGCGGCCCAGCTGGAGGCAGGCGGCCGCCTGGAGGTCCCAGGCGCAGTAGGGGTCGATGAGGGCCAGGCAGTCCTGGCAGGTGAGCGCGCGCTCGCACCTGGCCAACGGTACCGCCTTGAGCTGGCGACCCGACAGCACCACCAGCTTGCCGGGCGCGCCGTCGCCCGCGCCCGCGCCCGCGCCCACTCGGCCCGCGTGATGGGGGTGAGTGTGGTGGGCGTGTCGGTGGACGAGCATGTTGGTGATGGGCGTGCGCGCGTCGAACAGGTGCAGCTCCTCGATGACGATCGTGCGCGCGCTCACGTCCACCACCGGCGGCGCCGTCTGCTGCACGGGCGCCGCGCTCTGCTGGGCCAGCGAGACCGGTCCCGTCGGGTTCCGCCCGAGCCCGCCCGCCTGCTGAGCTGGGCCGGGGGCGTGGTGGCCCGCCTGGACGAGTGCCGCCGAGACGGGCGTGGCGGCGGTCTCCAGATGGAAGGTGTTGATGAGCTTAAAGACGCGCCCGTCGTCGGTGGCGACGAACACGACGTCGGTGCGCATCAGCGGGGCGCCGGGCGCGCTGCGCGTCTCCACCTGGGCGTCCACGGCTATTTGGGTGAAGCGGAAGTTGATGGAGGCCATGGTGATGAGCGGCTGCGACCAGACGGGCTCGATGGCGCGGTCCATGAGCGGGTTGTCCTTGATGAAGTTGATGTGCTCCTCGGGCAGCCGCTTCGAGTCGTTGCTGCAGCTGCCGGGCCGTGGCTGCTGCGGCACGCGACTCTCGGCCACGGGCAGCCAGTTTGAGTTGCTGTCCGCCTGCGCCTTGAAGGGGCCCTCGAAGGCGGCCAGCACGTCCGCCATGCGGTAGGCGCACACGGCCGAGCCGCCGATCGAGTTGGTGGGCGTGGTGAAGACGGCGTACAGCACGTCGGAGGCGGGACTCAGCGGGCCGCCCATGGTGTGGGCGGAGGCCTGCGGACTGGCGCCGAAGAGGGCATGATGGTGGTAGTTGTTGGTGTTGGTGTTGGTGTTGGTGTTGCTGTGCAGGCCGCCGGCGCCTGTGGCTGGGCCGGAAGGGGCGGGGGTGCCTAGGGCGCTGGAGAGGACGTGGGTGGAGGCCTGGATTTCGTCAAAGTAGAAGGGGAAGTCGCCCGGGATGGAGCAGTTGAGGCGCGCCTTGACGAACGAGGTCCAGCGCTCGCGGTTCCGAGTGGTGGGGCCGCCGGCGTCGTTGGCGCACACGCGCGCTATGCGCGAGTAGATAGTCTTGCCGCAGTTGATGTGCTCGATGGCGATTTCGCGCAGCAAAAAGTACACGTGCTCGCCGTAGCGGAACGAGGCCACGAAGTTGGGCGCTATGTGCGCCACCGGTCGGGCAGAGGACGTGTTGCGCGCGAGTGACGGCCAGAGTGACGGGCGAGTCGGTGGGCCGTTGTGGCGGAGGCGGTGATCATGAGGGCGAGTTAGTGAAAGCCAACGAGCGAGTGACAAGTTTGTGTGCGTCTGCACTGCGGCCCCAGTGATTGGGCCTCGGCTTCCAAACACCACAAAGACTCGACGACAAATACTTACAGTTCAACTGTTTGGGATTAAATTGTTCCGTACGTAGCGGCTGCCTGTGAATGAGGCCGTCGATTCCGCTGAACTGGGCGGCCGTGGCCGAGTACAAATGGCCATCTGGATTGTTATGGTGAGCATAGTGGGCAGGCAGAGAGCGCGAGGTTCTGGTTAAATTGCTGATCGACTGGTTGCGAGTCTGCGGCGCGGCCACAGTGACGCTCTAGACGCTCTCCGCGACCAGGCGCCAGCGCACTGATAAATGAGCCGCATTACACTTCGTTGCGCAACGACGGTGGCGAGATAATTGGCCAATCAAATTTAGTTGGTAGAAAATCCAATTGTGTGTGTGTGTGTGTGTGTGTGTTTGTGAGAGAGAGTGCGCGAGCGCGCTGTGAGTTGCGCTCGTGCACGTGATAAAGACAAAAGTCGCCGGATTCCTGGCGGACGAAGCGTAGGCACGACGACGACGACGACGGCGACTTTGAAATCAATCTTTTGCGACGGCCAATTACCAGTGATCGATTTGGTCGGCGCGCTCGCTACAACCAGACGGCAGCGGATTTACTCGTCGCCCTGGCCGCGCACGTCCGCCTAATGAGTTTGATTGATTGAGCCAACGCGGCGGCGGCGGCGGATCAACAAATGGCTTCATTTGCCAGCCCCTTGTCTCCAGGTGGCGCCACTGGCACGAAGATCTGGCGAGTTCCCCTTGGTTCTTCGACCACAACCGTCACAAAGATGGCCGCGGCCTCGGAGCGTCGCCGGCGTCGATAAGATCTGGCGCTCACCTGCGCTCTCAGGTAAGCGCCTCTGTTCGCGGCGCCGGCGACCACGAGCGCGCCGATTCTCTCGCTCGGTTTGGCGGCGACGCGACCTCGGCGTCCGAGGTGCGATTTAATCGAATCAAAATGTCCAAGATCAGCTCGAGTGTGTGTGTGTGTGTTTTTTTTTGAGGCGCGCGGCGGCCGGCGGCTGCCAATCAAAAGCGCCAGATTTACCTGTCAATCAAGCGGACGAGCAACAATATTTCGCATTGTATTCGCACGCACTTCCTCGTGCGCTCGGACACGCACGGCCGCCGGGGCCCGTGGGCGCCGGGCCGGGCCGGGTCGGCCGCTCGTCAGAATGCTATTTGGACTCGCATGGCGAGCGGGCCAGTTAATCAGAAGCACACGAGAGAGTCGACGGGCGGCCGAGTTTTGTTGCTCGGCCGCCCGTTCGAGCGTTCTTTTGATTTGTTTCTCTGTTTGAAGTTCGGCGGCGGCGGTCGGCGAGAGTTTGATTTGGACTCGACTGGGAATGAACTACGAGCGCCAAATCGGAGCGACGAGCGTCGCGCGTCGCCGACCGCAACTTTTGTCTTGGTCAGTGGGCACTCGCGGCCAACAAGAAGCTGGTCCTGAGAGACTTCTTCGACACCTTCGTGGCCTCTGGCGCACCAAATAACTCGTTCATAGAGCGCCCATTCCCACAACACGTCGGCCGCGTGGGTGCTGGGGATCGACTGCCAGTTGATAAGTTTGTTAACATGAAACAGAATAAACTCGGCCGGCGACTTTTTCTCGGCATTGGCGCGCGCGCGAGTGCAATTGGCGCCGACGAAAACAACGAGCGGCCCGAGCGTCAGTTTTCATAGCGCTCGGCCGCGCTCGACTAACGAGATTGGAGCCATATGAGAGCGGCGGCCCACTCGAGGCGGCCCAGATGGAGAGCGGCCACGAGCCGACGGCCGCTTGTTAATGAGAAGTCGCGGGGCGCGCGCAGACTGGGCGCCGCTCACCTCTCGCCGGCCACGACCACTTCCAGGGCGACCAATAGAAACTCGACGGCGGCGAGCATTGTGTTTGTCTTTGGCGCGTCGCCGCCAGACGCCGACTGAGCGGCGAATTAATTGGAGACTCACATTCGCCGTCGTCGTCGTCGTCGGTGTTGGCACGCGAGATATGCGCTCGCACGACTTCCAATTAGCGGCCGCGCGCGGGCCCAATTACTCGGCGCGAGCGCCGCCGTGGACACGATGCAAATGGCGAGCCTCGCGCGCCGATCGCTCGCGAGCCCAAATCCATACTTTCGACGGGCCAACTCTTTTCGTTGCGCAACTTCCGGGGGTCGCCCGGAGCGATGCGGGCGGGCGGGCGAGCGGGCGGGCGCTGGTCAGCGGTGGCCGATGGATGCAAATTGGAGCACCGAAATAGAGTTTGCGCCGCGCCGTTCGGCGCAGTTGATTGCGACAAGCCTGAATGCAAGTGGCCCCGCGACTCGTCGACGCCACGACGACGAGACGACGACAAGCCGATCGCTCGTCGACTCGCAAACGGCGCCGCCGAACGACGAACGATGATTGATGATGATGATGAAGATGGCCCGCGCGCTCCTGTTGGGCCGCGGGCGGAGCCTGTGCGCTGGCGACGCAAGGGGCGCGTGTTGCGGGCCGGAAGCGGCGCGAGTTTAAACAATAATATTGTACTCAATTGCCTCGCGCGTTCTGCGCCGGCGACGAGCGGCGGCCGGCGGCGTCGCTGGGCCGCCGCCGTCGAGTTCTCAATCGCGCTGGGGTTCAGCTTTTTTTCGCATTCATTGGCGCGCCCGCTCGAGTGAGAGTTCCTGGAAGCGACGGCGGCGTCCGGCGGCGAAAGTTTGCGTACTCAACTTGGTGGCCGGCCGCCAGGCGAGTGTTCGACAAAACGGCCGCACTCAGTTTTGCTCTCTGTCGGCCACTTGCCTAAGCTACCGGCGAACGGGCGCCGCGTTCATTAGGCGGCCAGTTTCAAGTTTGCGCCGCCGGACTCGGGCGCGCGCGCGAGCCACCGTTGCGCAACACTCGCGCCGACCACAGAGATGATTGCGAACGCGTCGAGGAGGAGGATAATAAAAGCCGCCGCCGCCGCCGCCGCCGCCGACGTCCAGTTGGGCGCTGCTCATTTGACGCCGCGCGCGGGCCACTCGCTCCGACCGAGCGCACGGACGTTTAAGCCAATTATAAGTCGGCCGGACACGCGCAAGTGGCGCCCAGTTGCGCAACACACGCCGGCTTCTGTTGGCGCCGCTCGATTCGGTCGTGTTTTTTGCGCCGTCCGCCAGCTCGCTCGTGTCCGCGCTCACGCGCCCATGCAAACAATCAATCATAGGCGCGCGCGTGGGCGGGCGCCGGATTCAATTTGCATCGAGCAATCAGAGCGCCGGGGGCGTGGGCCAGTCTGAGGCGCCAACGCCGCCGCCGCCCGCCGCCGCCGCCGCCGTGGCTCAGGTGCCGCGGCCAACGGCGAGTCGCGCGGCCAGCCCGGAACCGATCGATTGGGCGGAAGTGCGCGCTCGAGCGGCCGTCACAGTGTCAAATTGTTTCACTGGGCCGCCGGCCGCCAGTTGGCAGTCGCCGAACGCCATCGCCGTCGTCATTGGCAATAACTCGCGCCGCGCCCCCATTGCGCCCGGCCCGCCAACAAGCGCGCGACTAATTGATTTTTGTCACGTTACACAAGTTGGCGGCCGGAAGTGGCGCCGCTCCGGCGGGGGCGGCCGCTGATTGGGCGCCCGGCGGGTCGCGCGTTCGGCCGCGACCGAGCGGGCGCCAAATTGGGCGCTCGTGCGGGCCGAGCGAGTCCAAATATTATCGAATGCTCGCGCGCAACTAAAGTAATTAAAGTTGGCGTCTGTTTGGCCTCTCGCTCGCCCGCTCGAGTTCTCTATCGGGCGCTCGTTTGCTCCGAGTTGGCGGCCAAGTGAAGCGCTCGAACGGCGCCCGCGAGCGCCAAGTGAATTGGAGTGGAGTGAAGTGAAGTGAGGAGGCGCAATCGGAAGCGATGGACTGGCCGAGCTGGCGAGCGAATGTCTGCGCTCGCCAGCTCGGCCGCCCCGCAGGACCAACATCAAACGCCACGACCAGACACGATCATTATTTTTGATTGGCGCGCGGCCTCGTCAAGATTGAACGGGAGGCCGGGCCGCGCGCGCGCCTCGGCCAAGCTGAGCCGAGCTGAGCTGAGCTGAGAGCTCGTGGGGCCCGCACGTTGGCGAGGAAATATTTGCACTTAATAGGCCATTAGAGTTGCGCAACGTTCGCGGGCCCGCGCGAAAAAACACGCCCTCACGTCGAGATTCGCAGCGCGAGCGCCAGTCCAGCTTGTTGTCGTGCGGCTGCGGGCGCGCCTTGCGCAACAATATTTCCGATTCAATTTGGAGAGGCGCGCGCAGAGCCAGCGAGCCAAGGAGATGATGATGATGATGACGACCACCACCACCACCACCACCGCCACCGGCAGAAGCAATAAATAGTCGCGTGTGCGCCGGAAGGAGCGGACGCGCGCGCGGGGGCGGAGAGGCAGTTGGCCGAGTGGCTCGTCGATGGGGGCGGGCCCGATGGGTAGCGAGTTGTGGGCTAAACGGCGCTCATCGTCGTCGTCGTCGTCGTCGTCGGCGGTGGCGGCGGCGGCGGCGGCGGCGGCGGTGGGCCGACATCGAGGTTCACGCGGTCGGGAGCGCTCGCCGAGCCGAGAACTCAGTCCGTCGGGAGCAAAGCGCGGCGACAATAATAAGTTTGAAACATGAAACTGATGCTCGACAAATCCAATTCCGCCGACGTCGACGTGGTCGCGCTCCAGCTCGAGCTTTAGCCCGTGCCCCTGGCCGACTTTGTGCTGGCGCTCGCGCTCGCGCTCGAGCTCGTGCTCGTGCTCGTGCTCGTGTCACTTTTACGA
>SNVD02001389.1:0-147583 GCA_013180625.2 Boswellia sacra | reverse complement strand
ACATAAGGCTTACCTTCTTTTCTTTGTCCTAAGACATCACCAACAGCATAGTCGTTTGCATCACACATCATTTCAAAAGACAAGGACCAATCAGGAGATTGCATAATTAGAGCAGTTGTTAAAAGTCCAATTAATGTATCAAAGGCATTTTGACATTCTTGAGTCCATTCAAAGGAGTATCTTTTATTAAGAGGTTACAAAGAGGTTTAGATATAGCACTGAAATTTCTTATGAACCTCCTATAAAATCCAGCATGCCCTAAGAATGAACGAACCTCTTTTACTGTTTTTGGTGGAGGCAAATGGGAAATTAATTCCACTTTTGCTTTGTCCACTTCAATTCCCTTAGAAGACACCACATTACCTAAGACAATTCCCGAAGTGACCATATAATGACATTTTTCCCAATTCAAAATAAGACCTTTTTCTACACACCTTTTTAGGACTTTTTCTAAATTTTCAAGACAATTATCAAAAGAGTTTCCAAAGACATTTAAATCATCCATGAAAACTTCTAAACAATGCTCAACCATGTCACTAAAAATGCTTAACATGCATCTTTGAAAAGTGGCTGGGGCATTACAAAGTCCAAAAGGCATTCTCCTAATGCAAAAGTGACAAAGGGGCACGTGAATGTGGTCTTTTCTTGGTCTTCAAGTGCAATGGGGATTTGATATTAGCCTGAGTATCCATCAAGAAAGCAGTAGTAGGGGTTTCCTGCTACTCTTTCAAGAATTTGGTCAAGGAAGGTAAGGGAAAATGGTCTTTTCTAGTGACAGCATTTAATTTTCTATAATCAATGCACATCCTCCAACTAGATGAGACACGAGTTGGCAAAATTCACCCTTTTCATTTTTAACTACTGTAATGCCAGATTTCTTAGGTACTACTTGTGTAGGGCTTACCCACTTACTATCAGAAATAGGATAGATAATTCCCACATCCAGTAGTTTGAGAACTTCAGCCCTAATGACCTCTTTCATGTGTGGATTTAATCTCCTTTGAGGTTGTTGAGATGTTTTGGCATTTTCCTCTAAATGTATTCTATGTGTGCAAATTAAAGGTTAATGCCTTTTATATCTTTTAAAGTCCACCCAATTGCATTTTTATGCCTTTTAAGCACTTCTATCAACTTACCTTGTTGCTCGCATGTGAGGGATGAAGAAATTACCACCGGATATGTCTTATTCTCCCCAAGATATGCATATTTCAGTCCTTCAGGTAAGGGCTTCAATTCTAGCTTGGGAGCTTCATCTTCCTTGCTTTCATTCATTTGCCCCAATTCTTCAAATCTTGATTTTGAACCTTTTTCCATCACCTGTGCACAATCCAATAAAGAGCATATATCAGAAAGATCAGACTCTAGTTCCATGCTTGATTCTAATGAATTCACTAGAGAAGTTTCCAAAGGGTCAGAAGAACTTCCTTTTTGGATGTGATCTTCCACAATAGATTCAATTACATTGGCTTCATCAACTTCATCTTCTTCTTCATTTGGTTGTTTTCACATATTAAAAACATTAAGTTCTAATGTCATGTTCCCAAATGATAGCTTCATGACTCCATTCCTGCAATTAATCAAAGCATTAGAAGTAGCGAGAAATGGACGCCCTAAAATAACAGGAATTGAATTGCTTACTTCCACTGGTTGTGTGTCCAAGACGATAAAATCCACTGGGTAAATGAATTTATCGACTTGAACTAATACATCTTCTACTACTCCTCTTGGTACTTTAATTTATCTATCAGCAAGCAAAAGAGTCACAGAAGTCGGTTTTAACTCACCTAGATTGAGTTTTTGAAAAACCGAGTATGGAAGCAAATTCACACTAGCAGCAAGATCAAGTAAAGCTTGTTCAATTTTATGGTCTCCAATAACACATGAAATTGTAGTACAACCTGGATCCTTATATTTCACTGTATTATTATTTTGAAGAATAGCACTTACTTGCTCAGCTAGAAAGGCCTTCTTTTTCACATTCAGTTTTCTTTTCACAGTGCACAAGTCTTTCAAAACTTTTGCATAAGAAGGTACCTGTTTGATCACATCAAGCAAGGGAATGTTGACCTTTACCTGTTTGAAAATTTCAAAGATTTCAGAATTGTGAGTTAGCTTCTTTGGTGTAGCTAATGCTTGAGGAAATGGAGGCACAGATGAGATTTTGGTTTTCTTTCTTCGCTAGGTGTTGGTTTTGGCAACCCTTCCTTCTGTAGAGATCGTTCTTCTTCCTTTCTCACAAGATTTAGTAAATGTGTTTTTTCCACCTTACATTGGCGAAGGGTCATGACTGACTTGGCTTGGTCAAAATAATGGTTTATTTGAATTCCTCTGCATTTAGTTAGATTGATCTTTGGGGGTTTGCAATGTTTGAGAAGGAAATTTTCCTTTCTCTTGGATGCTACATGTAGATGCAAATTTTGCAAGAGTTTCTGACAAATTTGCTAGTGTTTGAGTAGTTTGACTATTGAAAGTCTCTTGCTTTGTAATGAATGAATGCAATGTTTCTTCCAAGTCATTCCTAGGAGGAGGAGCATATGCATGATCATGAGAATTTTGAAAATTTTGTTGTGCTTGAAAAGGGACTTGTGAAGATTGTGCATGATTGTCATTTTTCCAGCTAAAATTTGGATGATTTCTCCAACCAGGATTGTAGGTTTGTGAATATGGATTGTGATTTGGCCTTTTGAAAGTGTTCAAGGCATTGGCTTCTTCATGGAGACATTCCCTACAGGCAGGCAAAGTTGGGCAATCATCAGTAGAATGGTCATTGTCATCACAAATGTTACAGACATTTTCTTGAATAGATTTCAATTGACCACTCTTTTTCATCTCTAAAGCCTCGACTTTTCTAGCTAGGGATGCAAATTTGGCTTGAAGGTCATGGTCTTCCCTAAGGTTGTAAATACCTCTATTGGATGTCGAGGTTTGGGCCTTGCTTGGTACCTCATAGGTGCCAGCAGTGTCCCAATTTTGTGCCTTTTCTGCCAAGGAATCTAGGAAGTCAAGTGCTTCCTCAGGGTCTTTTTCTTTAAATTCTCCATTACACATTAATTCTACTAGTTGCCTATCTTGAGGTGTTAACCCTTCATAGAAGTGTGCACCTATTCTCCAAGTTTCAAACCCATGGTGAGGACAGGTATTAAGTAGTTCATTATACCTATCCCAACATTGGTAAAGGGTTTCTCCTTGTTTTTTAGAGAAATCAGAAATTTGTCTTTTTAGAGAATTTGTTCTATGGGTAGGAAAAAATTTTTTCAAAAATTGTTGTTTCATCTCATCCCATGAACTGATGGAATTCGACCTCAAATTTTGTAGCCATGTTCTAGCTTTATCTTTTAAAGAAAAAGGAAAAAGCTTTAATCTAATGGTGTTTATGCTACAATTTGGGTCAGTGTAGGAGCTACATACCTCTTCAAAGAGTTTCAAGTGCGAATATGGGTTCTCCATGTCAAGGCCATGAAAAGTGGGTAGAAGTCGAACAAAACTTGGTTTAAAATTGAAATGGATTGAATCTGGAGGAGAAACTACACAAGATGGTGCACTAGTCCTTACCGGATTCATGTATTTTCCGAGGGTTCTTCGTTGGTTTTGATCATTTTGTTGCGAACGGTTGTCCCCTTCATCCGTGAAGATTTCCTCATGATTGTTGGCCATGTTTTCTAAGGAAGATGATGTTTTTCTAACAAGTCTACCACTAGATGTTCGTGACCAAATTTTCATGTAAGAAAAAGAGAAGAAAAGAGAGAAAAGAGAAACACATACAAGAAAAATAAAAATAGAAATGAGAAAAGAGAATACTTACAATTTTGTACACTAATTTTTACCCTTCCCAGCAACGGCGCCAAAAACTTGACACATCCGAAAAAGGATTGTCTCCCAAGTATAGGAGTGTCGAAGTAATAAAACCCGGTGAGACCGGGGTCGATCCACGAGGAAGGGGATTTAAGCGTTACAAATTATAAGCTAAGCAAATGTGATATGGATGATTCAAAGAAATGACAAGATAATATCAATAAATATGTAAGATGGTAGGCGGTATTACCGACCATTCAAATATAAAACAAAAAGTAAAAGGAGGTAAAACCATCCATGGAAATAGGTGGTATAACCAACCATAGTAAATTAAAGAACAATTTCATAAGGTGGTAGAACCTACCATAGTAAATAAAATAAAAAGTTCATAAACAATAGAATAATTAAAATACAAGAGGAATTAACACGATAACAATGAAGGCTAAGGTTAGGGGATCCACCCTTGATATTTCAAATAAGGATAATTAACCCATTTTAGTTATATGAATTATATTTGTTTCATTACCAATATTTATACCACTTCTTGTAAATGGGTTCAAGCATCCAATGTGCCAATCACATATGTCTACAACAAATCAAGGTTCCTAACTAGATTCGTGTCGGTAAGGAAGAACCATACATCATCTAGAAAGGATCCAAGCATTTGATGTGCCAAGGATTGTCGACAATGGATCAAGACCTCCACTTTACGAGTGGTGTCAAGATTGATTAAGAAATTAAATATAAATCATATTGAATAAACATTATAAGATTAAGATTATTAAGCACATATTAAGGGTTAGAGAATCCTTATTCTCATATCAAGGGTTTCACCCTTTCACCTTAGCAAAAGAGAAATTAGAAGAACATTATAATAGAAAGAAAATAAAATGCAAGAAAAAGGAAATTCATTAATAACATAAACACACAAAACACAATACAAGATCCTAGCCAAAGCCAAAATGTTCCAGCCAAGGCCAAGATGCCCTAATGGGTCACAAGGCACCTCTATTTATAGATACATCCAGGGGCAAACTTGTCAAATTATAAGGGCATAATTGTCAAATATTAGTTGCAAATATCTTTGACAATTGGGATCATTAGGCACCGACTTTGACTATCAATTTTGACATCGAAATGTTGTGAATTTTAATCACATGTCTTCATGAAAGTTGTAGATATTTCTCTCAGATTTCTAGAACATATTGATTTAGACAATTTGGATACGTATTTTGAGAGATACGGTCCAAATACTGAGGCCTGGTCAGACTGGGCCGAGACTGTAGATGGGTTCACTTCAAGCCCAATTTTGGTCCACTAAGAGCCCGAATTTGATGATGCTTGTGAAATGCAATCTTGTAGACAATTGAATCAGCTTTCCAAAACATTAATAATTGCACCATTCTGATCTATAAATAGAGAGTTATGCCCATTTTACCGAACCTGTAACAAAACCAAAATTAAGAGAAATTAATTCCAAAGATGCAAATGCTACAAATATGCTTAAGTTGAGGAATTTAATGACACTATTAATGCAATATGATGAACTAAACTCTTATTAAACATGCATATTTAAGTGTTCATCATGGGCCCATACTCACGGATAAACTTGTGTGAAGCAATGACTTCACTGATGAATGCATGCCAAACATCCCGTCTTAACTCACCCCCAAAGTCTACAAACTCAAGCACCCATTTCTCTGACCTGAGAAATGTCCACAAATAAGATGTTAAAAGTGACAGAAGTAAGAGTCTATAGGAACTTCAAATAAAATAAATAACTATCAACTAAGTGACTTTGAGATAAATACGCAAGATATATTAACCGACTGCTTAGAAAGCTTTAAACATCAGAGGAGCCAAAACAACCTAATTTCACTTGGAAATTCCAAGTAGTGATACACTGAAAAATTTAATGACCTTACAAATTAAAAATGAGCATGACCAATTTATGTTACTACCAAAATAAAAAAACTGTAAAATTTTATTAACTATGTGCTCAGTAAGTCTTTGAAGACCCACAACTCTGCCAACACAAAAAATTAAACCCTTGCAATCATGAAAAGTCCAAATGATCCCAGTCTTCAAATAGTTAGACTTAACTGACTCTTTATTTACTACCATCTATGGTTTTCAAAGCTAAATAACTCTCCAATTTTACAGACTATTTACTACTGATTCAAAAAGACAAGATTGACTTTTGACTACTCTATCACTATTCACTTAATAACAAAATTCTTTCCTATGCAGTTTTATTGCTTGTATCCCTTCTAATCAATTATTTATGAAGTAAGCAACTTCATAAGGATAGATACGGGGAAGTTGACTCACTTGACACCAGATGAAATAGAGACAGCTGAGTCAAAAAGATCAGAACCCAGAGGTCCCACTTTCACTTTCTCTAGCAGTAATCCATCTCTAGCAAGATCGAGCCTTATCTCACCTTTCTGCCCTAGCAAGCCAACAACCTATAAAATTTATGAAAAAATAATAATATTAATATTCTGTATGACTTACTTCTCTACAATTTGTTAATGCTTTTCTAGTTTCTTTTCTAGCTAAATGTCACACCCGTTTACAGTCATTAGCATTACTACATGAATTGTGTTTATATCAACTACCCAATGTAGATGACTGATGCATGTCACTCTTTAAGATAGTTTTTTATTATTTTCTTTCGCCAGTGGTAAAAATTTTGCAGTACGAACAGCAGGAGCAATACGAACAAAAGCCGCTTCTCCCATAAGCTTTCTCTTCAATGATGATAAAAAATAACGTTCTTTTAACGATAAAAGCACAACTGATACAAAGGAAACAACAAATCCAGGTACAATCCAAGAAAAAAAAGATAATACCGATTAGTTAATTAAAATCAAGATATAGGTCATTTATTGTTGATTATTAGTTCTAATTCTGACTTCCTTTAATCAATATGCATTAGATTTTCCTTAATTTAAAAACAATATTAACATAAAAACAGAAGTTAATAAATATTACCCTCTGCACAAAAGCCGTAGTTGTATATTGTTTTCCGCCAAAAACAGAAACAGGGTAAACTTGACCAAAATGAGACTTCGGATGCACTTGAACAAAGCCTGGACGCATCGTATTGTAACAGCCTGTTTTGTTTGAAGCATCTGCCTGTTATATAGAAATATCTAAGAAATGAGCCATATAGAGTACCATTATGGTTAATTATCAATTAATTAATCCAAGGAGGAAATCAAAACTGATTATTACCGTCCAATATGCAGTTGTCCTTGTGCGATTGTCACCATAGATCCGAGGATGCACCTAAAACAATATACAAAAAATATGCTTCATTGTTTATAAAGGTGACAAAAATTATAGTTATTATGTTACATTAATAGAACTGATCAGTTGTAATCAATCCACTTCAAGACTAAAAAAAAAAAATCAATATCTTTGATAAAATTAATATAGGTTAAATAATATTAAAACGATACGAAGAGTTAACTGAGTACTTACCGCCCATCCGACTTTATACTGTTAAGGTTAGATGGATGTCCATTCTCAAGCCACATTTGAGCCATACTAACTTGATTCTTTTTCACTGCCGGATTTCGCAAGTTTATTGTCGGCTGTGCTCCATTGACATTAAACTCCTCCGTATAAGAATACGTTGCAAACTGAGTAGAATAAATAAAGAAACCAAATAAATTATTATTGAGTTATGAAACAATAATATTAAATAACAGCTTGCCATATAATAGTAGTAATATTTTTATTCGTTTTTTAAAAAACGAATACATAGAGAGATTCTGAAAAACACATGAGATTGTATCATAAAAAGGAGGGAAAAAAAGTTCTTCATATGTTTTAAACCTTTCAAATAGAATCAAGTATAGTTTCAAGTATTAGAAATTATTGAAGAATAGTAAATTACCATTTTCCTAAAAAGATTAAATGAGCACGAAGATATTCTTATGTTTAATAAATAAGATTACCAAATCAAACAACTTGCAAGATTTCGATATTTATATCGAATGATAAGTGACATACATGTCTCCCAGGATGTTCAGAAGAAAGCAGGTGAGCACTTGCTGCACTTCCAAGATGCATTTTTGGAAAAGATCTTAACTCTGTAAGGTTATGATCTAGTTTAGCTGTTGGGATAGAACCTTTCCCAGTGGACAACCTTTCACTTTGGCTTCAAGTTTGCTAAACAATGATTGACTATTGACATTGCTCTTCAGTTGTGGCAAGGAACTTGGTTTCATCTGGAGAGTAAAAATAAAAAGAACGCAAATATACTTATACTCCATAAATGACATGAAGTGAACAAATAATCAACTCAAATGAAGACTTTAATTTCCTCCAAAGTTTCACTTCATATTATTTTAATGAAACCCTTCAAACTATTGCTGGGAATTAATTCTAATCCCCGATTGATTTAAAAAAAAAAAAAGTTTCAAAACAATATGATGACCATAAAAGTTTATGTCATTCAATATACTGCAGTTTTCATTTTACGCACCATATATCATGAATAAGTATATAATTGCATACATATAGAGCTATTTCACTGATTTTCTATTCAAATCATATATTAACCTGAATCTTGTGATCCTTTAATAATATATGATCAAAAGCAGTCTGTTTATATATATCCACGCAATCATATTGGTCAACATCTCTTAGTTGCATCAATGTAGAAAATTTTAATTTTGGTCGTTGAAAAAGAAAATTAAAAACCTTAAAATTAATAAAAGTCAGATTCTCTCATGCATGATTGACACTTGTATAATCAAAATATAATATTAAAAACTTTGAAGTAAAATTAGATGAAAAAGAAATCTTGATCGAACTTATATATATAATCAAACACCTGAAGTAATCATTTTCTTTGCAATTCATTAGCAATTTTGCAGCCACCTTCAGTTCCATGGTAGCTTACACTAAGAAACAGAGCTACTAAAAGCAACGTGAGAGGCATGGAGTACTCTACTCTAAACCAGAAATAAAATTTGAACAATCTGGAGGATCAGTTTTAGCTATGTTTTCGTCTAAAACAAAAGTTCGATTTATAGATGGCATGGCTTTAGGCTAGGAAAATTTATGAGTTGGCACCTTGTTTGGGTATGTAAAATCTGGCCTTTAATTAGTAATCTTGTTTTCTGGTAAAGTTTTGTTTCCAGGAATGATTCAATTTTCCATTTAAACTAAATTAAACCATTTTTAATTCGCAAGAACTTTTTTCTTTTTTAAATATGAGTAATACAACTTATCTAAAAAATTTATCTCAATTTTTCATCTATGTAAAATATAAAATAATATCAAACCACTTCAACAACTCATCCAGGATAAGAATTTAAGATCAATTTGAGAATTATAACCTTTCTTTGAGAAAATAACTCTTGTAACAAAGATTCATCGACAATCACAAACTTTACTTGGAAAGAAAATTTTTAAGTCATGGAGGAACCAAAAGAACAAGATCAAAGATGTATTCAAATTGCAGTTTCAGGCAACAGAGGCACTAATTTCACAATGTAAAAAGTAAACCGTTATTTCATGTGTTAAGAGTTACTGAATATTGTAAATTGCAATGGGTTTGTTCTGTTTAGACTTGAACTGGTTAGAAGTTCAAATTTAGATGAGCTGACTGAACCAGGAAAAATTTACAGATATTTCTAAATCCAGATGATGAGATCAAGTGATTTAAGGCTTCAAGAGATACAAGATCTCACCTGGTTTTGTTGTGCCTTCATTTGCAGGTGCCACGACTGAAAAAATCTGTTGTGATGATATCTTTGGTGTCGAAGGATGTTGGACAACTGACATTCAAACTAGAGAAAGTTGCGGTTCAGGATGGAACCTGCTTATGGGAAAATCCAATTTATGTAACAGTTAAACTCACAAGGGAGCCAAAAACTGGAAAACTCAATGAGAATCTACCATTTCATGGTCTCAACAGTATGTGTTGTGCCATCATCTCAGTTTCTTTAATTCTTTCTCGTCTTAGTTGCATTTCATATTCTTGTGGTTGCTGCAGGGATCATCAAAATCAGGTTTTCTCGGTGAAGCTTCAATTGATTTTGCAGATTTTACAGCAAAAAAGTCTGCAAAATCAGAACCACTGACTGTATCTCTGCCCCTTAAGTTTGCAAACATAAGTTCAACACCAAAGATGAAAACGAAACTTGCAATAAAGTGAGAGGCAAGCAAACCTTTATAGGAAATTCTAAAAACCTGTAAATGTAATGAGCGAAAACAACCTGCAAAGAGCAAAAATAGATCCACAAATGTAAACCAACTTCATAAGAAATTCTAAAACATAAATGCAACACAAAATAAATATCTAAAAGCAGGCAGCTAACCTGCAAATTAAAAAATGACCCATCCATCAATCAAGTGCTAGTGAATTTCAAAAGAGAAAGCACCTGTGGTTTCAAATAGTCAATTATTGCTTCCACTTCTCTGCACGACTCCTGAAATCAAAATCATCAAACAATGTGTTTAAACAATAAGTCGTAACATGATACAGGACAAGTAACAATACTGGATGGAGCTCTTTTTACTTCAATTACCATCGATCAAGGATGAGAGGCATGACAGCATAGGAAGCTGCTGCAGCTGCTGCACAAGCTATAACAGAGGCAGAAGTCGCCGTTGCAGAGGCTGAAGAGGCAGCTAGGGAGGTAGAGAAAGCAAATGCTGAGGTCGAAGCAGCACAAGTTTTTGCCCAAGCAGCAGTGAAGGCACTGAAATATAGGACACTTCATGCTTGTATCTCGTAAAGTCCTTCTACCATTGATTTTGCAAGTGATCTTTAACATTCTCTGTTCATATATTTACAAAGCTTTTTATATTGACACCATGGTGGGACTCCAAGTAATTAAAGTCGTGGATCAAACCATTTTCAGCTCAGCTATAAAATTTTTCTATTTGCTTTCACCAGCTGTGAGTGTACTGTTAACCTTATTCCTCATTACTAGGACTGATTCTGAAAGTAAAACTGTTTCAAATTTTCACTGATTCCACATACTTAATTTAACCTTTGAAAGTTAAGTTTTGGCCTCCATGCAAAAGCGGGCAGTTGCTTTGCCTAATTTTTATGCCAATACTCTGCTTTTGACGTACACTTCTTTGATACATTGGACTAAAAAACCCACCAGAGCCTAGGTCGAGTGACATGCATCTGTTGTCATTATTGACACCTACAGTTAGTTTCAGATTTCCAGAAACAGTGTTTCTAATTTAGCTATTCTAATCTCCTCTGTTTATAACAAAAGCTTTCACGTAATGTGCAATATTGTAGTTTGCTGAATTACAGCTCTATTTCTGGCTTTACCAGTTGCAAATCTTATTGATCTCTTTGAAACTTGTGCAGATGACTTGTTGCTTAACAAATGGATTTGTCGAGAGTTGCACATGCAGCCTGTTTCGCATTTAAACATATTCAGGTGCATCAATATCTACTGTTGTAATGTCTATATTATCTAGAGTTAGGATTTTAAATCTAGAAACTGAAGTTGTGACTAGTGATCAGTAAAAGAAAAAGAAACCAGTGCTCTAGTAAGCTATACATACAATCCTTTCTTTTTTTCCTTTTTTTAAGATGATGAGTTCACAAAATGAAAATTGAGACAAGAAAACTTCAACTTACAATACAGTCGGGTTTAGCAGCAATATTTCTTGATTAGTTAATAGCCGTGTTGCAGGTGCCTGCTTTTCCCTCTCGCAATCCCTGGTTGCTGTCTCTGTGTGTATGTGTATGTTAAGTTAACAGATTATAAAAATACAAATAATATAAATAAATATAATATAAATAATAATAAATAAATACTACTGGCATGCTTCATAGTAGTCTTAGCATAGCTAGACCCATTAGTTCTCTATTCAACAACTAAGACACCCAACAATATGCACGTTTTGCAAATTAAATATCACAAAAATTCATCATCCGAGTACGAACCATGGTATTGAAGTAATATAGAATAGTAAGAATGGCACACATCAAGAAGTATTCTCCTAGGGATACTTAATTCCACAAAAGCAAGAACACATCAAATAAAACCCCAGTTCACAACGAAGGGAAGAGAGCAAGGAAACCTATTCTCAAATTAAAAAAAAAAAAAGAGAAAGAAGATGTTTTACCTCACTTCCAAGTGCTGTATATACATCACTGAATTCAAGACCAATATAACCACTTCCTACAATTGCAATCCAGTCAGGAACAAACTCCAATTTGAGTGCATGGTCACTTATAATTACAGTCTTCTCTGCAGATCATTAGTAAAAATAGTATTAAAAATACTGAGTAAGAAAAACTAGAAGACTGTATCTAGCTGGCGTACAAAGTTCTCTATCAATAACAAGAATTCCAGTCTCCAGGAACAGGTGCTGGCAACAGGGAATCCCCAAGTTGTATTCTCCATTTTCCTTTAGAGTAAACATTCTCCATTTTGCTTATCTAGAATAACTGAAGCTACATATTTTAAGAATGAATAACTTTAAGGGTCCAATCAAACATATCTTTGGTTGGAAAAGAACACATGAGATTGTTTAGTACTTCCTTTCTATTATAATTGTAATCTTTGTCTAAACTCAACAAATGAGAAAAAAAGCAACCGAAAAGGCACATTTCATTGCATTATTTATCTTTAGCAGTTACTATGTTGTTCCCATATTTCACTTTTTGTGGGCCCTGAATAATTTCATAGACAATTTATATGCATCAAGATGAATAAGATCTTGAAAAGAACTAGAACATACTATTTATTATAGTCTACAACTAGACTTACCAAAACTGTCTCAAAATCTGTTAATATGTCCACCCCAAGAGCTTTCATTGAATTTGTCAAATTATTACGAAGTTTTATGGCAAGGTTATTTGTATGATCAGCCACACCTTGTCTTTCAAAACCAGCAGTTGCAACCTACCACAAGTTAGAAGAACAGGGCACTGTATAATGAAAAACAAGATACTCCTATTACCACAAAGAGAGAGAGAGAGAGAGAGAAGTAGATATGCAATCATAAAATTTTAGCTTCTATACCTGCAGACCTAAAGACTTTATGTGATGCTCACTCTGAAGTTCATGTATTCGACCACTTACAGCCAGAAGGGCTTTAGAAGGTACACAACCTCTGTTCACACATGTTCCCCCCACTACATCCCCCTCAATGATGGCAGTTTTCAATCCCTGCAATGATCAAGATTAGCCAAGCTGTTCAGAGTCAAAGAAGAAGACGTTTACATACTCAACTTGACCCTGATGGGTAGAATCTATACAACTACAATCAATACTCCATAAAATATCTGAAACAAATGCCACATAATCATCTTATCTCAACACCCAATATCAATACACTTTTCATCCATTTTATCCATCATAGTCCTATTCATGCTTGCCTGTAATACGCAATCAAATTCTCTGCATTCAAATTCTTTTCAATTTATAAGTATTAAGGGTCCATGATGCTCGCCTAAATTCCTCCCAAAATAATACCAAATAAGTATAGTAAATAACTCAGTAATCACATCATGAGAGAGTGAAAATAAAAGAGAATGAAAGAAAAACTATTAAACAAATAAAAGAGATGACATGGCAACAAGGAGGCAACGGCAATACCTAGTTTAGATACAACGAGTTTTTACTAAGAAGTAATAACCATGGATTTTTTTTTTTTTACTAAGTTGAGCTAAGCATCAGACTTGCAATTACAATTGTGAGTGAGAGTACCTTCTCTACAGCATGCAACGCAACTCCATGGCCTCCAACGCCAGCTCCAATAATAACCAGATCATAGAAGAAAGAGTAACGTGTCTTAAACATTTGTAATCTAAAAGCTTCATAATTTTCCCCGTTTGCCCTCATTTTCAACATAACCATACAGAAAGCAAAGAAGAGGAAAAAGAAAGTAATCATAATAAATCCACCATAAGTGAGTGTGCTCACTAAAACCCAATCCTCGTATGTTCAATTCGTCATCATTTCACTCACTTTCTGCAGACCAAACATAAATCTATACATACAAAGCAACCAAAACATCAGACACCTAAATAATCCCTAATTCCCCACAATTCCACAAGAAGCAAAAGGAACCTAGACACTAAGAACAATAAAACACAAAAAGCAACACAAAATCCCCTCACAAGTAATCCTAAAGTGAACTAAGCTCAAACAATTGGAACATCCGCCCACTTTCCCGTCACTTTCTCGAGAAACAAACAGAAAAGAGCAAGTGAAAAAAATGATGAGAAAAAGCTCACTTCTTCCTTAGATCCAGTGCCATAGAAGGCAGCAACAGTAGCGTCGAGCAAGGCGACATCAATCGGCTGGCTTAAATCCTAAAGCTTCTCAGCCGCCATAGCTGGAGTCAGCGAGTTGCAGGGCTATTGGAGTCGGTAACTTGCGAGACAGCTGGAGTCGGTGAGGCTGGAGTCAGCGCTGCGCGATGTTGGAGTCAGCGCTGCGCGATGTTGGAGTCGGCGAGTCACGGGGCTGCTACTGTCGGCGCAAGGCAGGGCTGTTGGAGTCGACGATTTGAGCTACAATGAAATTGATTTGAGAAGAAACATGGAATCATGGGAGGGATTTGAGAAGAAATTGATATGAGTAGATGATGAGTGGGTAAGGGAGTAGATGATGGCGGCTAGGGCAAAAGAAGGAATAAACAACGTGAACAAATGGGAGGGAAATAAAAAAAGGAAAGAGGGAAAATTAATATAAAGGTTTTTTTTGTAACGTATATACGTGTCACTTATTTAAAAGTGATAAATGAAATTCTTGCAAGTGACAAATAATATCAAAAAATAGAGTTGACTTTCTAGATCAGACTATATTTCTCACTATTCTAAAAAATTGTCAAATAAAAAATTTATAAAGTGACAAATATTTAATAAATTCTTGTAGTGATTGCCTGCTTTATTTTTGCTTAAAAATGTGTGGATAGTGCAATGTACAACCCCCTTAAGCTTTCTCCCTAATCCATGTAATGAGTTTTGAGCCAATAGCTCCCAAACTAGTTGGTCTTAGGGTATTAGGTGTTGAGACACCCCTTGAGCTTAATTGCTCGAATTAAGGAGGCTATGAGACCAAACTTATCCACAATTGCTTATTTGTTTATTCCTTTTTTTTTTTTTTTTGCTTTCTCTATTTTTACTTTCCCCTTCCTTTTGTTGTTATCTTAAATAATATAAAGAAGCTAAAATATTGTAACATTTCATTTTGCGACCCACAATCATGCATCAAGGTATATGTGTGTGTGAAGAAAGGTTCATGAATACTTGCTAAATAAGTACATGAGCGAACAGTTAATTAAATGATAAAGTTGTGGGAATTTATAGATTTGAATAATTCAAAGTGAAGTAATAAGACAACCTCATTATAAAATTCAAAAATCAAAACTAAATAATATCAAGTTAGCTAAAATGAGTCTTTAAAAGTGTAAAATCAAAACAAAATGACAAATTAGTTAAAAGGGCTTCAAGAGCTCAAAATGACCCTCTTTGCTCTGCCATTCCTGACCCAGGCTACGTTTCACAAGGAATTGAACTCCTTACATTTCTACTTTGAATCTAATTACTTACTCATTTTTTTTCGCAAGAAGATAATATAGGACACGTTTATGTCTACTATTCCCCCCCCCCCCAAACCAAATGAAACATTGTACTTAATGTTTAAAAGTAGAGTTTTCTGCCACTATTGCTAATGAATTATTTAACAAATTACAAGCAATCGAGTATGAACCTGTCTCAGCAATAACTCAAATTAATTGGTTAGGGGGACACAACAAAAAATGCAAATTAGATCTGACGCTTGGTTTGTAATTTTTCTTATCTTTTACTTTATTTTTACCATTTTATTTTATATGTCTTTCAGGTTGTCTCTTTTGGGATAAAATTCTGTTCTACAGCTTCATCAACAAAACGTAGCAAAGGATTAAAAAATTTTTAACATTCAACAAACCGATGGGTTTCTGATGAAGATTCACTTGGGCCCAAGAGGCAATTTAAAAAATTTCTTTGATAGTACCAAACCACCTGGTAATGCAATAAAGGCATCTGAATTAATAAGCATATATGTCATTTGTTCATGCATAGAAGAGACCTGTAACTTTTACCCAACTGTTTTTTGAATGATGCTTTCTATAACCAAAGCTCTAGGAATAACACCTAAAACTTGACTACCTCTTAAGAGTGCAGCTGCTGATAGACAACCTATTAACTCGAGGCTACCTTCCCCATAAACCATATGAATCTTTCTTTCTGCAAATAGCCTTCCAAGATAATTTGCTACTTCTACAAACTATTCACTTTTTTCAGGTTGAGATCCACAAAATACACATATCTTTTTTGATTCAACATTTTGAGGTTCCCTCCATGTCTATGCAACTATTTAACTATATGTGTGAAGTGAAGAACAAGAGATGTCATATCTATGGAGTTCAAAAAGATCTTCTAATGATGACATTTTTATAGGTAGCTCGGTTGTTTGTTGAAAAAGTTTGACAATAAAGCATAGAAATTCAAAAAATGATAGAAATAAGACAACATAAATGCATAAGTCAACTGAAAGATAGAGATATAAATTGCAAAATGACGGCTATAGGACATAAAAGTTAAAAAATGATAGTACAAATGCATATACATAGGCAGTTTGATTATGGCTCACATCTTCTTATGGTTTTACGTCCAGAAGTAACTTAAACACCTTCTATGAATTGGAGATATGCTTCCCATCCAGTTTTCTTATAAACTGGCAAACAAGGTCATTTTGAGTCAGATTCTTAAGACTATAATGTGCATGCTCTTCTCGAAATTGTATCCGTAATTTCAAAATTTCACGACGGACAATTCCACAAGAATGCATCTCAAGAGTTAATTGGGTATTATCTAAAGACTCCCTACTCAATCCATTCTTGATGAATTGTAGCTTATCCTCTCGATTGTTAGACAAAAATCCCAAGGAGTAGCAACGCTGGTTACAAGTTCATCTTGCACATTTGTGACAAACTTATAACCTTTTCGCTCTTTGCTTTTTAACGTAAGAGCTTTTTTCTAAACGTGGCATGTGAGAAACAAAACCAGTTGGAAATTCACAATAGAATCAAACTTTGGCTTCAATTAACTATCCTAAATTAGCAGGAATGCCCTTGCGCATCAGCAACCTTAGTTTTTTACTCAAGCTTTGCAAATTTTAAGCAAATCATTTTGAGGAAGAGAGGGAAAATGTGTTTGCAAATTCGAGAGAATGATATCCATGCGAAGAAAATGAGAGAAGAGAAAAGAAAATAAATACAAGGTGAGCAATAGTTTTTAGGGTACTAAAAAACTAACATTAAAAGTCATGGAGTACTGTATCCACCAATTGACCAGAAAAAAATCAATCCTTAAAAAGGAATGATTAAAGCAATGGATCTTTCATTTCAATCAAAATTTTAAAAAAATGATTTTAATCGTTGTCCATTAACTTTAAAAACATTACCATTCCTTAGGTTCTCAATTTCAACTACTCCATGAGAGAAAATATTTTTAACAATGAAAGGTCCAGTTCAACGAGACCAAAGTTCACCAAGAAACAAATGCAATCTTGAATTATACAACATAACTTTTTGTGAAGGTTTAAAAAATTTTCTAACAATGAATTTGTCATGAAAAACCTTCATTTTTTCTTCGTAGATTTTAGAATTTTCATAAGCCTCATTCTTGATTTCTTCAAGTTCACTTAGTTGGAGTTTATGTAACTTGCAAGCATCATCCAAATTTGAGTTAAATGTTTTAATGGCCCAATAAGCTTTATGTTCAATTTTCACATGCAAGTGACAAGGTTTTCCAAAAAATAATCTATAAGGAGACATAACTAATGATGTTTTGAAAGTAGTTCGGAGGCCCAAAGTGCATCATTAAGTCTTAAAGACCAATTTTTACAGTTTGGGTTAACCATATTTTCTAAGATCCGCTTTATGTCCCTATTAGTTAATTTAACTTGCCCACTTGTTTGTGGGTGACAAGGTGTAGAAACTTTATGGGTTATTCCATATTTCTTCATTAGAGTTCAAATGGTTTGTTACAAAGATGTCTATCCCCATCACTAATAATGGCTAGAGGAATTCCAAATCTACACAAGATATTCTCTTTCAAGAATTTGATAACTATTTTGAGATAATTGTTTCGACATGGAATTGCCTTGGCCCATTTTGAAACATAGTTTATTGCAACAAGAATGAACACAATACCAAATGATGGTGGGAAAGGTTCCATAAAATCAATATTCCAATAGTCAAAAATTTCAACAAGAATGGGATTCAATGGCATCATGTTTCATTTTGAAAATGATGTCTCAGTCGTTAATCTTGACAGATGATCTGCAACGATATTTTCGGCTCCTTTCTTATCCTTTATTGTGATGTTGAATTCTTGGAGCAAAAAGATCCACCGTATCAATCTAGGTTTTGCATCCTATTTAGACATTAAATATCTTACAGTTGCATGGTCAGTGTAAATAATAGTCGGAGAACCAATTAAATAAGATCAAATTTGTCTAACGCAACTGCTTTTGCAAGTAGTTCTTTTTTAGTTGTAGTGTAATTCATTTGTGCATCATTTAAAGTTCTACTTGCATAGTATATTACATAAGGCTTACCTTCTCTTCTTTATCCTAAGATAACACCAATAGCATAATCGCTCACATCAGACATTAATTCAAAAGGTGAGGACGAATCACGAGATTGCATAATTGGAGTTGTTGTTAAAAGTCCAATTAACTTATTAAAGGCATTTTGACATTCTTGAGTCCATTCAAAAGAAGTTTCTTTTATTAAGAGGTTACAACGATGTTTAGATATAACACTAAAATTTTTTATGAGCCTCTTATAAAATCTAGCATGCCCTAAGAATGAACGGACCTCCTTGACTGTTTTGGGTGGAGGTAAATAGGAAATCAATTCCACTTTTGCTTTGTCCACTTCAATTCCCTTGGAAGACACCACATGACCTAAGACAATTTTTGAGGTAACCATATAATGATATTTTTCTCAATTCAAAATAAGACATATTTCTTCACACATTTTAAAGATATTTTCTAAGTTTTCAAGACAATCATCAAAAGAATTTCCAAAGACAGTTAAATCATCCATGAAAACTTCTAAACAATGCTCAACCATGTCACTAAAAATGCTCAACATGCATCTTTGAAAAGTAGCTGGAGCATTACGAAGTCCAAAAGGCATCCTTCTAAATGCAAAAGTGCCAAAGGGGCATATGAATGTGGTATTTTCTTGGTCTTTAAGTGCAATAGAAATTTGGTAATAACCTAAGCAGCCATCAATAAAGCAGTAGTAAGAATGCCTTGCCACTCTTTCTAAAATTTGGTCAAGGAATGGTAAAGGAAAATGGTCTTTTCTAGTGACAACATTTAATTTTCTATAGTCAATGCACATCCTCCAACTAGATGAGATTCGAGTTGGCAATGATTTACCCTTTTCATTTTTGACTACTGTAATTTCATATTTCTTTGGTGCTACTTGTGTAGGGCTTACCCACTTACTATCCGAAATAGAGTAGATAATTCTCACATCAAGTAGTTTACGAACTTTAGCTCAATGACCTCTTTCATATGAGGATTTAATCTCCTCCAAGGTTATTGGGATGTTTTGGCATTTTTTTCTATGTATATAAATCAAAGGGTTAATGCCTTTTATATCTTTTAAAGTCCACCCAATTGCATTTTTATGCCTTTTAAGCACTTTTATCAACGTATATTGTTGCTTGCTTATGAGGGATGAAGAAATTACCACCGGATACGTCTGATTCTCCTCAAGATATGTGTATTTTAGTCCTTTAGGTAAAGGCTTCAGTTTTAACTTGGGAGCTTCCTCTTCCTTGCTTTCATTGATTTCTCCCAATTCTTTGAATCGTGGTTTTGAGCCTTTTTCAATCACCTATGCACAATCCAATGAAGAACATATATTAGAAAGATCAGGCTCTAGTTGGATGCTCGATTCTAATAAATTGATAAATAGGTTTCCACAGGGTTTGAAAAACTCCCTTTTTGGATGTGGTCTTCCACAATAGTTTCAATCACATTAGCCTCTTCGATTTCATTATCTTCTTCATGCGGTTGTTTGCACATATTAAAAACGTTAAGTTCAAATGTCATGTTCCCGAATGATAGCTTCATGACTCTATTCCTGCAGTTAATCAAAGCATTAGAGGTAGTTAAAAAAGCCCTAAAATGATAGGAATTGAATTACATACTTTCACTGGTTGTGTATCCAAGACGATAAAATCCACTGGGTAAATGAATTTATCAACTTGAACTAACACATCTTCTACTACTCCTCTTGGCACTTTAATTGATCTATCAACAAGCAAAAGAGTCACAGAAAGTGGGTTTTAACTCACCTAGATTGTGTTTCTGAAAAACCAAGTATGGAAGGAAATTCACACTAGCACCAGGATCAAGTAAAGCTTGTTCAATTTTATGATCTCCCATGATACATGAAATCATATGACAAACTGGATCCTTATATTTCACTATATTATTGTTATGAAGAATAGCACTTACTTGCTTGGCTAGAAATGTTTTCTTTTTCACATTGAATTTTATTTTCACAGTGGACAAGTATTTAAAAATTTTTGTATAAGAAGGTACCTGTTTAGTCACATCTAGCAAGGGAATGTTCACCTTCACCTGTTTAAAAATTTCAAAAATTTTATAATTGTGGTTTGGCTTCTTTTGAGTGGCTAATGCTTGAGGAAATGGAGGCACATATGAGGATTTTGTTTCTTTCTCGCTAGTTGTTGGTTTGGTAACCTCTTCTTGACCTTTAGAGATCGATTCATTTTCTTTCTCGTAAGGTTTAGGAATGTGTTTTTCAACAACTCTACCATTGCGAAGGGCCACGGCTGATTTGGCTTGGTCGTGCTTGGTCCATGTAATAACTTTTTGAGCTACTCACACCTGAATTAGATTGATCTTTGGGATTTTGCAATTTTTGGGAAGGAAATTTTCATTTTTCATGGATACTAAATCTGGATTCAAATTTTGCAAGAGTGTCCGTCAAATTTGCTAATGTTTGAGTAGTTTGACTATTGAAGGTCTCTTGCTTTGTAATGAATGAATGCAGTGTGTTTTTAAGGTCTTTCCTAGGAGGAGGAACATATGCATAATCATGAGAATTTTGAAAATTTTGATGTGTTTAAAAAGGGACTTTTGAAGATTGTGCATGATTGTCATTTTTTCAACTTAAATTCGGATGATTTCTCCAACCAGGATTGTAGGTTTATGAGTATAGATTGTGATTTAGCTTTTTGAAAGTGTTTAAGGCATTAGCTCGTTCATGAAGACATTCTCTGAAAGCAGACAAAGTTGGGCAATCATCAATAGGATGGTCATTAGCATTACAAATGTGAAAGGCAATTTTTTGAACAGAATTCAATGACCACTCTTTTTCATTTCTAAAGCCTCGACTTTTCTAGCTAGGGATGCATATTTACCTTGAAGGCCATGGTCTTACCTAAGGTTATATATGCCTCTATTGGATGTCGAGGGTGAGGTTTTGCTTGCTACCTCATAAGTGCTAATAGTATCCCAATTTTAGGTTTTTTTTTTTTGCTAATGAATCTAGGTAGTCAATATTGTCTGTTATACATTAGCTCTACTAGTTGCCTATCTTGATTTGTTAGCCCTTCATAGAAATGTGCAACTAATCCCTAAGTTTCAAAACCATGGTGAGGATAGGTATTAAGTAATTCTTTATACCTATACCAACATTGTTAAAGGGTTTCTCTTGGTTTTTGAGCAAAAGTGGTGATTTGTCTTTTAAGAGAATTTGTTCTATGGGAAGGAAATTTTTTTTTCAAAAATTGTTGTTTCATCTCATCCCATGAACCGATGAAACTTGACCTCAAATTTTGTAACCATATTCTAGTTTTATCTTTTAAAGAAAAATGGAAAACCTTTAATCTAATGGTGTTTATGCTACAGCTTGAGTCACTGTAGGAGTTACACACCTCTTCAAAGTTTTTTAAGTGTGAATATGGGTTCTCCATATCAAGGCCATGAATTTGAACAAAAATCATTTTGAAATTGAAATGGATTACATGAGGAGGAGAAACTACACAAGATGGTGCACTAGTCCTTACCGGATTCATGTAATCTTTGAGTGTTCTTGGCGGATTTTGGTCATTTTGTTGGGAACGATTGTCCCCTTCATCTATGAACCTTTCTATTTGATTGCTAGCCGTGTTTTCTAGTGAAGATGATGTTTTCTGAATAAGTCTACCACTAGATGTGCGTGACCAAATTTTCATGCAATTTTAAAAGAGAAAAGGTAAAAAAAGATGAACACACTACAACAAAAAGTTTTAAGATCTGAAATAAGAAAAGAGAATACTTACAATTTTGCACACCAAATTTTTCCTTCCTCGACAACGACACCAAAAACTTGACACATCCAAAAAAGGATTATCTTCCAAAGATAGGAGTTCAAAGTAATAAGCCCGGCAAGATTAGGGTCAATCCACAAGAAAGGAGATTTAGCGGTGCAAACTAAAGGATGAGAAATATGATATGAATAATTCAAATAATTAACAAGATAATACTAACAAATAAAAGTAAAGATGGCAGGCAGTACAACTGACCATTCAAATGTAAAACAAAAATAAAAGGTGGTAAAACCATCCATGCAAATAGGAGGTAAAACCTACCATAGCAAATAAAAGAACAAGTTCATAATAAATGAGAATAATTAAAATACACAAGTAAGAAGAATTAACATAATAATAATGAAAGCTAAGATTAGGGAATCCGCCCGTGATATATCAAATAAGGATTAAAAAACCCGATTATAACTCAATTGGAATCCACACATCAAGGAGGTTCCAATAGGAAGGTATGTTATTTAAGCCCATTTTAGTTATATGAATTATATTTGTTTCATTACCAATTTTTATACAACTTCTTGTAAATGGGTTAAAGCATCCAATGTGCCAATCACCATATGGTTATAACAAATCAAGGTTCCTAACTAAACCTGTGTTAGTAAGGAAGAACCATACAATGTCTAGAAATGATCTAAGCATTTGATATACCAAGGATTGTCTACAACGGATCAAGGCCGCCATTTTACAAGTGGTGTCAAGATTGATTAAGAAAATAGATATAAAACATATAGAATAAATAACAAAACCTTATGATTATTAAGCACATATCAAAGGATTAGAGAATCCCTATTCTCATATCAAGGGTTTCACCCTTTCACCTTAGCAAGAGAGAATTTAACAAGAAAGAAAATAAACTGCAAAAAGAAAATGATTTATTAGTAACAAAATAAAGTAAATTGCAAAAAGAAAACGATTTATTAGTAACATCAAAAGAAAAAAATACAAGAGGGAAAACACAATGTTAAGAGATCCTAGCCAAGATCCAAGATTCCTTATTGGGTTACAAGGCACCTTTATTTATAGATACATTCGGGGGCAAATTTGTCAAATTATATAGGGATAATTGTAAAATATCTTATTGACAATTTGGATGATCATGTACGCTGACTTTGACCACTGATTTCTGCACCAAAATATTTATAATTTTGATCACATGTCTCCATGAAATTTATAGATATTTCTCTCAGCTTTCTAGAATATCTTGATTCATACGATTTGGATACGTAAATCAAGAGACATCGTTAAAATATAGAGGCATGGTTAGGCTGGGCTGAAAATGCAGATGGGTTCACTTCAAGTGTATTTTTTGTCTACTAAAAGCCCAAATTTCATGATGCTTGTGAAATACAACCTTGTATATAATTTAATCAGCTTTCCAATAAATCAATATTTGTACCATTCTGATCTATAAATAGAAAGTTATGCCTATTTTACCAAACCTGCAATAAAAATTGAAATTAAGATGAAGCTAATTCAAAAGATACAAGGGCTATAAATATGCTTAAGTTTAGGAATTTTATGACACCATTAGTGCAAAATAATGGATTAAGCTATTATTAATCGTACACATTTAAGCGCTCCTCAAACTCCATTCTCTTTCCTCTTTCGATGGATGCTTATATAATTGTCATTGATTGAATAATTACCTCACATATCTAATAAAGATTAAAAAAAAAATAAAAATGTATGGATGAAACAAACAATGCTAAGTGAACTAAGTAGCAACACGAGTTATTCTTATTTGGTATTTTCCTAGTGAAGGCTGGATTTATATCCGGGCAGGTCAAATGACTCGTACTTAACTTCCCAAACCCATCTTTGAAGTGATGCGGGTAGTTTGGGTCCCGAAGGACGGGATCTGATTGCCCCCATTCATTCCTAATTGAATAATTGGATGACGACTCTATTCTCCAGACGTGCCTATAGCTCATTGCTCATTTATATTCATTTAAGTCTCGAAAGAGGCTTTGACTTAGTACCGTGGTCGCAAACGCTCTGGCAGTGATGATATGGTTGGGATGGTGCATGATGCAATGGGTATTCCAATTATGGATTCTAATGTAGATCTTAATCTTTTGATGAATAAATAAAATGTTGAGGGCCCAAATAATGATACTAAGAAATTATTTGAGATGCTTCAAGATGTAGAGTGTCATTTATATCCAGGTTTTGAAAATTTCAAAAGATTGTCTTTTATTGTTCGGTTGCATATGAAAATGTTGTGTGGATAGACAAATAAAACATTAATGATGTTGATAAAACTATTAAAAGAAGCCTTTTCTAATGGTAATTTGCCCAAATCATACTATGAAGCTCAAAAGATAACTATTGAATTAGGTTTCACATACAAAACTTAGGATGCATGTCCTCATAATTGAATGTTGCTTAGGAATGAGTCTGAGAAACTTGATATATGCGAAGTATGTCAGACATCTAGATATAGCAATTCAATAGCATATTTGGCAATGTTCAAAATAGAGGTAGACAAATACTTGCTAAACAAATGCGATATTTCCTATCAATGCCAAGGCTGCAAAGACTATTTATGCCTTAAAAAATTGCTTCTTTTATGAGATGGCATGTTGAATCACACACTAATGATGGTGTGTTAAGACATCTGACTAATAGTCCTACATGGAAGATTTTTTATGAAAAAAATCTTGATTTTGCTTGTGATAGTCGGAATGTTAGAGTTGGACTTGCAGCTGATGGTTTTAACCTATTTAGAATGATGTCTTTAGCATATAGCATGTGGCGTGTTGTTTTAATTTCTTATAACTTGCCATTGTGGGTACGTATGAAACAATAATTCTTCATTTTTTGTCTATGCTCATTAATGGCCCAAAAGAACTCGTTAATAAGATTGATGTTTATTTACAACCATTGATTGGAGAGTTGAAACAATTATGGTCTGAAGGTGTGCTTCCATGTGATTCATCAATAAGCAAATGCTTAAACCACATGCAGCTTTGTTGTGGACTATTAGTGATTTTCCAACATATGCTAACTTGTGTGGTTGGAGTACCAAGAGTACGAAAGCATGTCCTTGTTGTCATCAAAATACGAGATCGCATTGGTTGTCACATGGTAAAAAGTATTGTTACATGGATCATTATCAATTTTTACCGATAACTCATAGATTTTGAAACGAGAAAATGTCATTTGATGGCACAAAGGAATATAGGCTAGCACCTAGTCGGTTGTCTGGGGTTGATGTGAAGAGAGAGCTAAACAATGTACTTACTGATTATAGGATAGATGGCCTTAAGATAAGGAGAAATGGTATAGTTGAGAGAAGAGATGGTGGGATCACTTGAAAG
Source organism: Boswellia sacra (assembly GCA_013180625.2). NCBI lineage: Eukaryota > Viridiplantae > Streptophyta > Magnoliopsida > Sapindales > Burseraceae > Boswellia > Boswellia sacra. The sequence continues at coordinate 122,053 of SNVD02001389.1, read as the reverse complement.
AAGAAAAGCATTTTTTAGCTTCTTTATTGGGAGCATAATTTAATTTGTCACAATTTAGATGTTATGTACATTGAAAAAATTATTGTGACAATATTCTTTGGACTTTGTCAGATGTTGCTAAAACGTCTAACGATAATTTGAGTGCTCATTGTGATTTGGAAGAAATGAATATTAGGAAACCATTGCATCCTCTAAAAAGTGGTGTCAATAAGGTACATATACCTTCTGTATTTTTTTTATGAATAAGAATAACAAAGATGTGTTCTTGAAAGTGTTGAAAAGTATTTGAGTTCCAAGTGGTTGTGCTTCAAACATCTCTCAGCTTGTACTTGCTAAAGATCGTAGTATTGTGGGTTTGAAAAGCCATAACAATCATATATTGATCCAATAGTTGCTTCCTATAGCTGCACGTAGAAAATTATGAAAAAAAAGTTGTTGAACCTTGATTGAATTATCAATTTTTTTTTTAGATAATAGTGGTTCAAAGTTAATGTTTCAAATGATTTGGTCATTATTCAAGATAGAATTACACTCACACTTTACCAACCTGAGAAGATTTTCCTATGTCATTCTGTGACATAATAGAACATTTACCAATTCATCTAGCTAAGGAGGCATTAATGGTTGGTCCTGTTTATTTCGTTGGATGTATCTTATTGAAAGGTATACAAGGTTAATATTATCTTTTCCTTACATATTTTATAAGAAACATTATTGATATCATTAAATTATAGGTATCTATCAACTCTAAAGCATTATGTAGGCAATCATGTGCATTTGGAAGCTTCAAGTGCCAATGGTTACTTGATGGAAGATTGCACGAATTTTTGTGCAATATATCTAAATAATGTGAAAACCAAAATTAATCAACCAAGTCAAAATGATGATGGTGGTATTGTTTGTCCATTTAAAAAAGGAGGTAGAATGCATCTTGATGAAACTTCTTGGGTTCAAGCACGTAGATATGTGCTAGTGAACATGGATGCCATTATTTCATTTCAAGAGTATGTTACTCCTTTAGTGCACATAGTATTTTTATTAATTAAACATTAATAAGAATTTAGAAATGACTTACTAAATTTTGATTCTAAATTTACATAGGCAACATCTTCAAGTGCTTGCACAAGAAATGCCTCATAGTTCACATCACCATATTCAGAAACTTCATAATGAAAAATTTCGTGAATGTTTTATGGAACACATAACTTTTCTAACTTTAGTTTATGTAAATTCATATCGTTAAACATTATTCTAATAATTTCATTCTATATAAGTTCGAAATTTATGACAAACTTCAAATGTATCTCTATCTCAATTGCCTCAAGAAGAGCAAACTATGTGGCAAAGGACAAAATATTCACTAATATTTTGGGACCAGATGATCATGGATATGCTAAAACTTTTGGTCATGGTCCATCACCATAAGATGTGTGATGCCAAAGTTCTGTTTAGAATGAGGTGGAAATGCAAGAGGAGATGATGAGTGCACTAAAATCTCAATATGTTGAATTGAAAAATGACTATGATGGCTTGAAGGTCGAGCATAACAATTTGAAGATCGACCATGACACTGTGAAGGATGAACATAATAATATTAAGGTACAATTTGAGCTAATGCAATCATTCTTGCAACATAATTTTCAGAATTTTGATAAGGAGGTGCGACAAACCAAGAATGAACAGGTATAAAAGAAATTCTTAATCACATTTCTTAGAAAATTGAGTATTTGTAAGATAAATTATGACTTTTATGTTTTTTATTAACATGTTCAGGATGCCTCTAGTGCGCATCGATTACATTAACTCACGATTAGTATTATTTGTTATGTATCGAGTATTTGGATTATCATTTGGAATTTACATTCGAATAGGTTTTTGGCTTTTACAATGTAACTTGGATAATTGAAGTCGGTTGTGAAATTGAATGATCTTTTAGTATGAAATTTAAAATATATATATATATATATATATATTTTTTTTTTACAGGCTTGCTAGGCTTGGATTTATGTTTTCAACTAGTATCCTACTACAGATTCTTATGCTCTTTTTATTTTCAAGTATTCACCTTGGATATTTGCATTTATATTTTTACACCAATTGCATTTATGTATTGTGTTTACAGTTCTTAAACTTGAATTATTTTAGTTTGATTGTGTGTAAGTCTTAAATCCACTATTTGCTACTGCTAGTGGAGTTAAAATTGTTAATAGCTATCAATTTGTCCTGGTTTATTAAATATTATTCTAAATGGCCAGCTCATGATATTGATTCATGTGTTTTGGATTTTTTGTGGAAGTGTAGTGAGTTAATGGGTTTGTTACTGAGTGCTCTCATTTGGTTGAAAATTTTTGATAGTGTTTGGAGTATTATTTTTAAGCATTAAGGAATGTGATTGCATGTTGGTTTGCTGATCCTTGAAGGGTATTTGTTGGATATGGTTGCATGGTTAACATATTCCTTAATCATGCACTAATTGGACAAACTTAGCTTTAAATTGATTGATGATTGACCAGCATGTTATCTTTTGTGTTTAAAGTTAAATTGATTTAAAAAGGATATTAAATTGAAGTTTATTTGTCTAGTTTATTAAATTGATTGATGATTGATCAGCCTATTAAAGTTAGCTCAAAGTTGTTAAATCATTACTAATCGAAGAGAAAAGACTTGTGAGGATATTAAAGAATCATTTGAGAATAATCTGATTGCTTGCTTGCTAGTAGGGTTTGGTAATTGATAAACTTGAACTTCAAATTGTAGTTAGATTAATATGATATGTTAAACTTTTGCACTTTGTTGGTAGTTAATAAATTTGAAATGAACTTTGAAGTGTAGTTGAATAATTGAGTATATGTTGATGGTCTCTCAATAATTTTCGCAGAATTATCTTGTTGAATTATGTTCTTTAATATTGTTGGAAACAAATGTTAATGAATAAACAGAATTAAAAAAAAAGCACTTTTTAAAGAATTTTATTAAATCAATGAACAATGGCAAATTGGTAATTTTAAGTAATACCAAAAATTGAGGGCACAATTGTAAATTTTATATTATATACAATTTAACAATAAAATTATTATTTTAAATTTTAAAACTTCATTTTTCAAAAAAAAATTGTCTTTATAGGAAAAAATGAAATTTTAAATCGATTTCAAATTAGGGGTAAATTTGTAATTTTTAGCAAAATTAATTTTCTTCACTATTGAATTTTTTGTAGCGGCTAACGTAGTTGTCGTAAAAGAGGTGATGCAGATTTCCTTCTATACCTAGAATACCGCAAATGACAATGCCCCTGCCGCAAATGACCTAATGCATTGTAGAAGATTTACGACTTATTTTATCTACATCGGCCCAAAGCCTAATGCAAATGACCCCTTTTTTTTGTAGTGCTTGGAATAATAATTGTGATGGAATAGTTGGCATGTCGTGCTTGTAATATAAGAAGAAACAATATATGAGAAAAAAAATTCTGATCTTATATATAAAATCCACATCTTTTGTTTTTGAGGCATAAGCTACGTCTCAGAGGCAAGAATATGTAGGAAATTTTAAAAAATGGTCTTTTCTACTTCAAATTGGTTTGTACAAAGAAAAATTTTCACAAGCACCTAAAATTTTTTGCTTCTGAGATTGAAATCATGAAAGAGTTAAGGTGTAGAATGGATCTAATTCTTTCGCTATTAAAATCAATCATAGTTCATGAAACTGTGAAATCGGATATAAAATAATACTTATGACATGTAGATTATTATAAAGTTGGGAAAGAAAGTGAACTAAAATAAAAATGACCCTAATGGAAAGCATATACATAATTAATCAAGAATAGTTACAAAGAGGGATACCTTATATCATTAGATCAGTTTAGTACTGTTGTTGTAATTAGGTGAGACAATGGTCTCCACACATACTTCCACTACGAAATAATTATTATATGGAATACCGTCAACCTCTACGTCCTAGCATGGTCCATCTTTTAGATCGTAAAATAGCAATTTCCTTAGAGTTTGATTGAACAGCATCATCATATCACTTTACTTAAGCATTAATGGTCGCATTTTCATGAGAGGTCGAGCTAATGAAATGTTAATCCAAGATTGCTTCACACCATATTGTTTTATAACCGAAACTCATTGATTTCCTAGTTATATTGTATACGATTATGCCAAGGCATAACTTTAACTAAATATCTACCATCACTTACAACATGATCATGTGGGGGTAAGGTTTTGACTTCCTCTTCCACCAAATCAAATGGAACTATTACCCAACCAACATTAATACAATGCTTACCCACCTAATGGATGGCTCTATTGAGATGGTTTTTGGACTTGGAAAATTTTGTAAGATTAGTATCATAAGGAAAAGCAACATGAAAAGTTTTCCAAGAACTCTTCTTCAATGAGAATACATGAATGACATCTTTGAAAGTATTATTTAGAACCACTAATTTATATCATCAACAAACTGAGTGTAACCAAATCCACATAAAGAACAATAAGTGTTGTGAAGATGAGAGGCGCACACACTTAGCTTAATACGGAATTAAACTAAGAGTTTGAAGCACACACCCAAGTAGAGAAAATAAAGAAAGAATAGAAGGAAACAAGAATTTATACTGGGTCAGACCCAAAATGTGATCCTACGTCCAGTTCCTAGCAATGAACAATTCACTATAGTGAAAAACAAAAGATTACAAGAGTATCTACAGGGACAACTAGAAAAAATTGAGTTAACTTTCATCCCAAGAAACTCTCAGTTTCTCTAAGCGCTAACTCTATTCTTTCCTCCCTTCTCTCTACTTTTTCAGATCTATTTTTATGCTAGAAACACGTCCCTTTTTTTATATTCCAAGGCCTATGGGCTAATAACTTGCGTGCCAAGAAACCTGTTTAAATTAGGAAAACTAGAGTTGCACTCCTGCAACAACCCTCTCGCTCTGGTGTAAACTCTCTGACTCGATGCATATTTCACCCTGAATTTGCGCTCCTGCATAGAATTCATTGCATGTCGACTCCAAGTCTCTGTCTTCAATGTCTGATACCGTATCTTTGTGCTCTTGCGTAGCTCCAATGGCGCTCTTGCACCAAATTTCTGTTTGTACAATACAAGTTGAGCCATAATATTCACAAATCTCCACCTTGGATCAAGCTTGTGTTCCATACTAAAAAAACTATGGTAGATTCCTAGCCACGACCATCATCAAGCTGAAACGATCCATCTATTACTCGTATCAAATCCAAGCAAGTATCGGACTTGATACTCATAATGGGCTTAGTGATGACATTAGCCAGATTCATTTCAGTATGTATCTTCACTACTAAAACCTTCCTTTCAACAATGACATCTCTGATGAAATGCAGCTTGATATCCATATGTTTGGTTCTTTCATGATACATTTGATTTTTGGTCAAGTGTATGATACTTTGGTTATCATAGAACACCTTTACCTTGTCTTGTTTTACACCAAATTTACCAACAAGCTCTTGTAGCCACAATGCTTCTTTCATAGCTTCTGTAGCAACTATATACTTAGCCTCAGTTGTTGAGAGAGCCACAATTGATTGCAAATTGGTTTTCTAACTAACAGTGCAACCAAACAACGTGAACACATAACCGGTTAACAATCTTCTTTTATCAAGATCACCCACAAAATCTGCAGCTACATAACCTACCAGCTTCTCATCAACGTTTTTGCTCCTCTTGAACACTAGCCCATAGCTCAAAATACATTGAGATAACATGCACTTGACAGTTTCCCAATGATTCCCACCCAGATTTTCCATGAAACGACTCACCAAACCAGTTACATACGCCAAGTCAGGTGTATACACCATGGAGTACATCAAACTTTCAACAGCACTAGCATAAAGAATATTAGCCATCTCCTCTTTCTCTACATCCGTAGTAGAGGACTGTGATGATGAAAGTTTAAAGTGAGCTACCAAAGAAGGTTGTACCTTCTTTGCACCACCAATGTTGAACTTCTCAAGTATTTTGAGTATGCAGATACCTTGAGACAAAAATAACAAGTCTCTATCTCTATCTCTACTGCTCTTTATCCCTAAAATCTTCTTAGCACAACCCAAATCTTTCATCTCAAATTCCTTTGTTCAGCTGTATTTTCAGTCTTTGAATTTCTTTCATGTTTGTCGATGTAATTAACATGTCATCAACATACCACAACAAGAAAATCCTAACTCCATTGCCTAATACTTGACATACACGCAAATTATCATATTTTCTCACTACGGAAAAAACGACTATTTGCGACAAAAAATTTCATCGCAAAAAGTTAAAATTTTGTTGCAATAAGTTTTTGCGACAAAAATAAATTCGTCACGTTCCAATCGCAATAAGTTTTTTTGCGACAAAATTTTTCTCGCAAAAAGTGGCATTTTGCGACAAATATTTCGTCACAAATAGGATCACATAATGTTAACCTTTTCCGACAAAATAAAAGTCGTTGCAAAAGAGCATATTTTGCGATGAATTCCAATATTGTCGCGAAATTATTAGAAAACAATTCATATTTTTTATAAAATTATTTTTGTTAAAGTTTATTGCAACCAATTTTTTGCCGCTAAATACGATCTTTAGCGACAAAAAAATCATCCCGACAAACTTTTTTAACGAAAATTGATTATTTTTTAAGAATTTATAGATTTTATATTTTAATTAGTTATAAATTTTAAAATAAATGAATTGTCTCATTACACAACTTAATTCTTTATATGAATAATTTTATTAATTAACAACAAATTACAAAACATTTATCACAATATATTTTTACAATATATCAACCTTTGTACATAGCAAAATAAAAAAAAATACAAAATAGAGAAACAAAAATACAAAACTTTATCCTCCAAAAATTCTTTTGTTGCTTGACTTTGTATCAATCCTCAAATCTTCAAGTACAAACCATTTTCAAAAATACCTATTAAGAACAAAAAATAAAAATAAAATATTAAGTAATCATTAAAGTACAAAAAATAAGTTTATGAAAAAAACAATGTTAAATAAGCAAAGAATTTGAGAATGTTGAGTTGCATTTCATCATAAAAAATGGCTATCAAACAAAAGACAATAATATCAATAAAAAATTAAAATAAATAAAAATATATTAAACTTTTAAAGAAAACATATTACAACCCAAAAAGTAAAAGAAAGAGTAAGAGTATTTACCAAGAATAATAATGTTGGAAAAAGAAAAGAAGTAAAGAATTGGAAGTGATGGAAGAAAATGAAACAATCCAAAAAATTAACCCACGTATATATAATAAAGGTTGGATATTTTGCGATGAAATTTTAACCTTTAGTGATGAAAATTTTTTGCGAAATAGTTTTTAAAATTATGAAAAAAATCAAAGCAAGAAAATTTTTTTACAACAAAATTTTGATATTTCGCGATGAAATTTTCGTCGAGAAAGAATTTCAAAATTTTGAAATTTCAAAAGCGGGAAAAAGTCTACTCAAAATTCATTCTGCGACACAAATTGGGACCTTTAGTGGCAAAAGACTTGACAGGTTAAAGAACTTGAAATTTTCAAAATTCTTAAGCAGGAAAAAGTCCAACTAAATTTTATTTCTTGCGACGAATATAAATTTGTATTTCGTTACAAAAATCTCGTTTTGCGACGAAATTAAATCATCGCAAAAACATCCTATTTTGTGACGAAATATTAATCTTTTTGCAACGAAAATTTCCTCACTAAAAATCTTAAGAAATTTAAAATGCTAAAGACTCTCTTATTTGTCATAAAAAGTATACAAATATGAAAATTATAGTAAAAAACTAAGAAGATTTTGAAATTAATAGCAGTTGGACTTTGGTAATTATAAATTTATTTAGTAATTAAATAAATTTATCCAACATAATTAAATTTATTTAATATTGGTTGATATTTAATAATTTATTGTCAATTAATTAATTATAAATAAAAACATACATTAGCTATATAAAATTATTACATGATATTTAGTTAGTTTTAATTGAGTATTAAAGTGTTAACAAAATACATACAAGTCAACTATAATTCACAAATATAAAATGGTTAGACATATATAAATGTGGCATAATTTTCATGTGCAAGTTATTGAAAATAAGAATACTTTGATGAATAAATGATCAAATATTCATATTATAATCATTATGTAACAAATGCATTTACTTTTAGCGAATATTTTTTATTATTTATTCCTTTTACAAATACTACCAATTAATATTTAAAATATCTTTAACAAATGTAAACCATAAGTTTGTAATAGATATAATTTAATAATTAGACATCTGTATATGTCATAATTGTTATTATTAGAAATTGAAAATAAACTTTTCTAATCTGATCAGTAAATGATTAATTATTTATATTATAATTATATAAAAATGTAACAAAATTGTATTTATTTTCAGGTATAGAATATATTTAAAATAATTATCCATTTCTTTTATAAAAATAACAATTATTAAAATATCTTTTGCAATTATAAAAATAATTTTGTCACAGAAGTAATTTAATTATTAGATATATATGCACATGTTACAAATATCATATGTATTAGGAATTGAAAATTAGCTTTTCTAAGTTATCAATAAATGATTAATTATTTATATAATAATCAATATGTAACAAATGCATTGTTTTTGTTATAGAGTTTATTTTAATTATTTATCTCATTTTAAATAAACTCTAACAATTGTTTAAAATATATCAATAATTTACTCGAAGTATAAGACAAAAATTAAAAGTATAAGAAAAATATATAGTCTAAATTCATATACTCTATAGCAAAAAAATAAAAAATAAAAAAATAATTATATCCAACATTACATGATTATTAGTTAATTTATTATTTATGTTTTTTTGAAATATAATTAAATATTAAGAAATAAATTAGATTTTTACAAGTTGGGTTTTTTTTTTCAATCTCAATTTCATCAATTAAAAAGTAGTCATAGTAATAAGTTTATCAAAATTGTAATTTAGTAGTTGGACATATATAAATCACATATAAATGAGATTATATCTAAAGAATTAGAAATAAATTTTATGTTTTGATTATTAAATTAATAATAATTCATGTTTTATACATATATATATATATAAATAGTTTATTTTAATTATTTATCTCTTTTACAAACACTAAATTTAGAATGTCTTAATAATTTTTCATATTTAAGAGCATGGATGGAACCACAAAAGGGTTTTTTTTTTTAATATAAAAATTTATATGCATATCCAAATGAACTTGCTATATTTAAAAATTCTCAAATTTACCTAAAATCAAATTAAATTTTTAATACTTTCTTTATCCTTTTCCTTTTATCACTCTCCAAACAAAGATTATATATTATATGGAGCACAAACAAAGGGAGGAAAAACAAAGAGAAAAGTTATTAGGTTTTTATTTTAAAAGAAAGACTTTTAGGGACAAAATTTTTCTAGCGGAATTGTAATTTTGTTGCAAAATGTCAAGAATTACCATGTGTGTATAGTAAGTTAGAAGGGCCTTTCGCGACAATTTTTTCCTCGCAAAATGTCACTTTTTTGCAAGAAAATTTTTCTCGCAACCTATCATATTTAGCGAGGAATATAAATTTCGTCACAAAATATCAAGTGTTGCCATGCGTGTGTAATATAAGTTAGAAAGGCTTTTCACGATAATTTTCGCAAAATGTCACTTTTTTCTGAGAAATTTTTTCTCGCAAAAGGATGCATATTACGAGGAATCCTAATTTTGTCGCAAAATATTAAGTATTGCCACATGTGTATAATAAGTTAGAAGTGCTCTTCGCGATAATTTTTTCCTCGCAAAGGATCACTTTTTACCGAAAATTTTCTCTCTAAAAAGGTCATATTTTGCATGGAATCCTAATTTCGTCACAAAATGTCAAGTATTGCTGCGTGTTGAAGGACTATTTACTATAAATTTTTTCTCGCAAAAAATGTTCGTATTGCTACAAAATTTTTGTCACAAAATCCCATCTTTATGTAATACTTTTTGCAAAGAAAATTTCGTCGCAATAGGTTTTATCTCTTCGTGAAAAATTCTTTCCTAATTAGTCACTTGAGTTTTTTGCAAGGAAATAGGTATTCATCGCTGAAGGTTTTATTGTGCGACGAAATTTTTCTCGTAAAATATCATTTTTTTCAGATGCTAGATTTTGCGACGAAATAAGAATTTTGTCACAGAAGGCTGCTTTTTGTGATGAATTTGATTTCCTCGCAAAAAATTTGTCACAAAAAATTATTTTTCTTGTAGTGACTTCTGCTATATCCATGTTTGATCATGAACTCATCGAACTTCAAATACCATTGTCTCGATAACAGTTTTGAGGCCATACAAAGATTTTTTCAACAAACATACAAACACATTTGTCTTCACTTCCTACTTTCACAAAACCTTCAGGTTACGCCATCACAATTCTCTCCTCCAAATTACCGTGAAGGAATGCAGTTTTAACATCTATTTGCTCTAACTCCATATTGCCCTAGGTTACTAGAGCCAGTAATATTCAATTGGATGCGTGTTTCATGACAAGAGAGAAAACCCCATTGAAATCAATGCCTTCCCTTTGACTGAATCCTTTTGCAACCAGTCTAGCCTTGAACCTAGGCTTTCCATCCCCACAAGCATTTTCTTTTCGCTTAAACATCCATTTACAACCTACTACCTTTTGCGTGGTAGTGTTGTCAATCAAAATCCAGGTATGATTCTTATATAAAGAATCCATTTCCTCCTTTATTTTCTGCTACCAATGAACGCTATCTCTTCTAGCCATTGCTTCCTTATAGCTTCTAGGCTCATTACCATCAATCTTCTCAGACACAGACAATGAAAAAGCTATAAGATCAACATAATGATACCTTAACGATGCCACTGTTGTCCTCCTAGCACGATCTCTTGCTAGTTGATAGTTTCTCAAGTCGTTAGACTCATCAGGACCTTCTTCAATGTCATCATGTTCAACCATTTCACCTGTCTCTTCTTCTCGAGAATCTTCAGCATTATAGAGCTCCACCTCAGTCCCAACTCTACCTGCATCCGTAGCATTCTCACTAGGTTTCAACTAAGGTTTTGAATAGCCCCCAAAATAGAACTCTGACTCTCTAAAAGTGACATCTCTACTTGTAAAACACTTTGAAACATTAGACTCATGCCATCACAATCTGTACCCTTAGCCCAACTTACCTTGCTTGATATTTGCGTATGCCACACAACCAAACACTCTCAAATGACTGTAGCTCAGAGGTGAACCTATCCATACTTCTTTGGGTGTCTTGAAACCGATAGTCGCTGACAGACATCTATTGATCAAATGTGCTACTGTGTTGACTGCTTCTCCCCAAAACTTGTTGGGCATTTCAACACTCAACAACATGCATCTAACCCTCTTAAGAAGTGTTCTATTCATCCTTTTAGCCAAACCATTTTGCTGCGGTGTCCTGGATACCATCTTTTGCCTCACCACTCCCTCATTGTTGTAAAATAGGTTGAACTCTTCATTTAAGAACTCTAAACCATTATCAGTTTTAAATTTTTGAACTTTTCTACCTGTTTGGACTTCAACTATCTTTTTCTAATCTTTAAATTTTTGGAGTGCCTCATCCTTAGTCTTCAAGATGTATACCCACATCTTCCTTGAGTAGTCATTAATAATGGACATAAAGTATGTATTAGCCCTAAGGCTACATGACAATTTTGATGATAACAATACACATTGATTCATTGAGGTATTACTAATGCGTTTATTTATGTGCAAGAACAAGATCAATGAAATACTTGTAAAATCAAGAAGAGGCTTATTAAAATGAAGTGTTGAAGCTAAGGAGAAGACTATATGTTAAAGGCACCAAAGTTTAAGAACAAGATTTGATTCAAAGAATGTGACAAGTGAGCAATGTCCAATCAATAGGTCATATATTTCTCTATAAATGTCCAAATGACACGATTCTTGATACTAGATTACTCAACTAATAACATTTTATATGTTTTAAAAAAATTCAGATTTCAAGTGAAAGGTTGTCCAAATCATCATGCAATTTAAAGGACAAACAAATCAGCTGACAGAGCACTGAATGCTTTTTTGGACATATCTTGAGCTAGAGATACCCAAATGACTTGATTCTTAAGGTATTATAAAGATGATTTAATGGACCACATTTCATATTTTGAAGAAATTCAAATTTCAAATGGAAAGCCGACATAATCATAATGCAAATTGGTAGATTGACACAAGGAAGAAAAATCAACTGACTCGAGCACCAAATGGTCTTTTATCCATATCTTGAGCTAGAGATATCCAATGATTTTAATGCGTTGGAAAGCTTTTCAAATATGCAGATATTCTATGTTTTATAGATTTTCAAATTTTTAACAGAACATTAACAAAAAAGGCCAACAAAATTATGGCTTTTATGGTGGGCAGAAAATTTGGAGTTGGTGTCTTTACTTGATTAAGTTCATCTCATTTGCCTATAAAAGGAGCCCTCCTCCCATGCATTCAACAAGAATCCATCAGGCAACAAATAAGAGAAATATCATGTTTAGAGAGCTTTTATATTCTTTATCTACTCTTTGAGAAGAGTTGTACTTTTTCTGTAAATAATTTTCTTTGTTCTTGTATCATGGTGAGAGTGAGATCATTCTTGTAAAGGATAATAGTTAGGAGCTCGTGGTGTTATCAATAGTTAAACAATTGATAGAACTCTTGGTGTGCTGTTATCAGGGGTTGAGAGAAGAAGTCTTGGTAAGGTTATTCTTCAAACAAGTTGTCAAGAATTCTACAACTTGAGGGAAAGCCCAGCTTATGGAGGAGCTAGGAGCTCGTGGATGGAGGCAAGGTTTGCCGAACCATATAAATTGAGATTACACTCCTTCTATCCTTATCCTCTTTAAATTTATTTACACTTGTGATTGTTCATTAGTGTTATTCTCTTGATTGCATTTTAGATAACTTCTAATTTCATATTTATCAACTTTATTCACAAAGAAAGAGTGAACTAATTTTGATCTTTCAAGAAAAGTTTTATAAATCTATTTTTATAAATAAAAACCCAATACACCCCCCTCTTGGGTTGCCATACTTGGGTCAACAATATCTACCTCCACCTAAAGTTGCATGCTTAGATGGACCCCATAGATCGGAATGGACATAACTATTAGTTTCCCTTGTAGTGTAGGATGAGAAAGCAAATTGCACCCTTGTTGCCTTGCCAAGCACGCAATGCTCGCAAAAATCCAATTTCCTAACTTGTCTCCACATAGCAGATCTTGTTTTTGCAACTCTTGAATCCCTTTTGTCACTTACATGGCCAAGCCTCTTATACCATAAGTAGGCCTTATCTTCCATGTCCAATACCGTACTCGCTTCTCCAATTATGGTGTTGCCTTAGAGAATGTACAAACCATTTTTCCACATACCTATTATTAGAAACAAGGATCCTCTTGTAATTTTCAAGGTGCCATTCTCCCCTTTGTAACTGTAGCCATTGGAATCAAGCGTACCAAGTGAAATAAAATTCCTCTTCAGCTCCGAAATGTGTCTCACAACTATTAAAACTCTTTTGATAGCATCATAAGTATTAATCTGAACTGTTCCTATACCCACCACGCACAGGGTTTATTGTTACCCAGCAGACCATTCTCATGAGATTTGAACCAGCTTCTATTTGACGTCATATGAAACTAACAACCGGAATCCAAGACCTATTAATTTTTTGAGTTTTTAGTGGTCACAACCAACACATCAAAACTCTCATATCCATCATCTACAATAGCAGCATTACCCTTTTTTGGCTCCTTACCCTTTTCGTTATTCTTTCTCTTTGGACAAAGCTTTCTGGTATTCCCTTCGTCATGACAGTGGAAGCATTTTACAACTTTCTTCCCCTTCGATTTGGACCTTGAGTATGACTTTCCCTTATAGTCTGTCTTATCACTCCTACCTCTAATATGCAACCCTTCACCCGAGTGTTCACCCAACTTATTCTTCCTTTGGAGATATTTTGAATTCAATGCACCTATAACATCATCAAGTGACAATGTTTCCCTACCATGCTTCAAAATATCTACAAAAGTTTCATATGATTTTAGAAGAGAATGCAATAACACCAATGCTTTATCCTTATCATCATATTCAATTTGTATATTTTCTAAATCTAAGCCCAGCTTGTTAAATTCATCAATGTGGTCTTACAAGTTCTTATCCTCAACCATTTTCAATGTAAAGAATTTAGCTTTCAAATACAACATAACAAATTGTTAGTCATATAAAGGCTTTCGAGTTTTAACCATACCTTAGTTATAGTTTTTATCTTTGAGAATTGCCTCAACGCCTTGTCACTCAAGCAAAAAATTAACCTGTTATAAGCCTTCTTCATGATCTGGCTCTTCTTCTTAACGTTATAGTTATTTGACATCTTGCTTTCACCTATAAGAGCTTCATCCAGTCCTAAGTTGCCAAGCAAAGCTAACATCTTGATTCTCTAAATAGTGAAGTGATTGCTACCATCAAACTTCTTAATCTCATGCTTGGTAGTTGGTGTAGCCATCATAGAAATTTCGTCGAACACCTCTCGTACTACACAAATACGACTCAGGGTTTTTAAACACCTATTGTGATAAGAACTTAAACCACTAAAGAACCCCAAATTAGTCATAACCAGGCCTTGATACCAATTTGTTGTGAAGATGAGAGGTGCACACACTCAGAAGTAGCTTAATGTGGAATTAAACTATGAGTTTCAAGCATACATCCAAGTAGATAAAATAAAGAAAGAACACAAGGACAGAAGAATTCATATTGGTTCATACCACAAACATGATCCTACGTCCAGATTTTGGTGATGAACAATTCATTATGGTGAAAAACAAGAGATTAAGTTAACTTTCTTTCCAAGAAACTCTTAATCTCTCTAAACCCTAACCTCTTCTTTCTTCTTTTCTCTCTAATTTTTCATATCTATTTTTACACTAGAAACATGTCCTTTTTTTATATTCCATGAGCTAATAACTTGTGTGCCAAGAAATCTATTTAGACTAGGAAAACCGGAGTTATGCTCCTGTGCAACAACCCTCGTGCTCTGTTGTGAACTCTCTGCCTCGATGCATATCTAGACATAGAATCTTCACTCCTGTCTAGATATCCTTGTGCACCGGCGTCAAGTCTCTGCCTTCAATGTTTGATGTTGCATCCTGGCGCCCCTACGCAACTCCAGTGGCACTCCTGCACCAATTTTATATCAGCACAATACAAGTTGAGCCACAATTTTCACAATAAGATTGTACAATTTGATTTGCTTCAATGTTTGGTATTTGCTTGAACTCTCAAGTGGATGGATTGTGTAGTGCAAAATGTTGAATAAATTGCACACTTTTATGAGGTGCCATCCACAATAAGAAAAATCCATTGCAAGAACTAAAAATTCTAACCCTGTTAACTTCATAATTTGGATATTCAAGCTCCATGGCAAGAAGATTATGATCAAAAGATGTTTACTTAATGTTTGCCAATTACAGCTTGAGAGAAAAGTTTTGGAGAGAAGAGGAAACAAGTTTTTGCCTTTGTCCTTACAATTTGCCTTGAACAACTTTGATGCACATCTGAATCGCAATAGAGACCTGACATGCCATTTTGAGAATATTTTGACTACATTCCAATATAAAATGTATAAATGAAATAGGAGAAGTAAAGTTTAATACATAATCAGAAACCAAATATGATACGGAATTTAATTACATACAAATTCTAAATCAACTAAGAGTCTTCCCTAACTTTTTCAACTTCGATTTGGGTCAAAACGTTAAAAATCCCAATCCTACTTTTACTATACTACTCAAAGAAATGAGAAATAAATGTTGATATTCTTAAAGAAAAATAAATACTAAATTAGAATAAAAAATAATTCATTTTCAGAACAAAATATCTCTGATATAATTTCTAAATAGTTTCTTCCAAATTAATTTCAAAAGGTTGTATTTAAATATTGATGATTACCTAACTTGTACAACAATTAAAAATTGAATAAAATAAAATACTTGTGTGATAAAGTATCTGTGAATGAATAGAAGGAAATAATGAATAAGGAATTTGTAAGTAAATAATGCAATAATCATTCATGTTAGTTCACCATTAGTTTATTGAAATTGTTTGTCTTTATAAAATTATTTTTAAAATGCGGATTTAAATTTTGTGTTTATATAACTTTTGTTAGACACTTTCAAGCCGCTATTAACATGTGGTATTAATTTAAATCTGTAAATAACATTTAGTTTCATTGTTTTCCTTCAAAATTTCTTAAAAAATAATGCTCAAATAAGATAAAATTTCCAAAAAGTTCTCCTTGCGATTTCCTCTTTTAGTGGCTTCCTGATTGTTGTGCCTTCCCTACTATTCTCTCATAATTCTTCCTTCGTTAGATTCCTTACATGCTTCCTCTTCTTTAAACATAACACCATTCTACCTAGAACAACAACAAAAAATTATTCTAACTGAATGCTCAAGCTTAATCTTTAAACGCAAGATTTTTTTTTTAAAGGATAGTTTACTGACTTTATTTTACAAATAGTGCTTTTTACCTTCTTCGAAAGTTAATTATTTTTTTTTGGTAGTCTTAATATATATCCTAAAGTGACGTATTAAGATTTTTAATTTGAAAATTCATACCATAGTATGAAATTATTAATTAACCATGATTTTCATTAGGGCTAAGACTAGCTTTAGTATTTAATTTTGTTATTTTATGTTTTGGTGTTAGAAAGTTGGAATGAGAAGAGAAAAGGGCAGGAACCAAGGTTACTGCATATGCCTTTTTTTGTTTAAAATAAATAATAACAATAAAAGAGGAATTTACTACAACATTATATGAAAGTAATATTGTCCAATTAATCGTGGGCTTCAATATATTGTAAATGAATCAATATAAAGCCCTTCAATTTTGTTTGCTAGGAGAAAGGCGAAATGGAAATCCTTTTGCTGGGATGAAAAGTGGATCTCTTATCATTTGCTCATCAAGAACTACCTTCTTCCATCTTAATTTCTTAACCAAATTATGCATTGAAACAAGTATCTTTAATCGAGCATAATCTTTTGAGTTAATGTCATGGACCTCCCTTACCTTTGACTTTATTTCATCAATATAGACCGTTTGTATTTTTCTATAATTTAGTCCCTATGTTTTAAAAAGTCATCACAGATATCCCTTCTGTTTAATTTGCCGTTAGATGACGTCATCTGTCTGTCCAAATACCCTACAATTACGTAAATGCCCTTAAAAATTCTTAAATTAAATAATTTCAATTAAAAATTAAATAAAAAATTTAAAAGGAGCCCTAAAACAAATTAAACTGCCAAGACCATGCAAAAAAAAATTCCAATGACTACCACCACAAACATAAAATCCAAGCTTACACCCCAACTTCAACATCCCGCAAGCTACCAAGCCAGCAACCTAGAAACAAACACCACCACCTCAGGAACGCAGTCACCACCACTAATAATAGAAGAAAAAATCAAAATAAACAAAATCATAAAGAAATCAAGACCCATTTCATAAAAAATAATGTTTAACTTAGAGAGAGAAAGGTGGTGTGATTGTTGGGTTAGAGAGAGAAAGCTGGAGGAGGAGGAGGAGGAGGAGGAGGAGGATGAAGAAATCGATTTTAGGTTGTGACATGAGGAGGGAGAGTGGTTCACGGTTGGTGAGGGAAGGAGGCAAAAAGGGATTGTATAAGAAAAAGAAAATGGCAGATCGTGCTCGAGTAGTGTACTTACAGAATACGAATGTTTTATTTTTGCTTTGTTCATTCAATGTCCAAAAGTTGGTGTGGCCGAGTGGTTAAGGGCATGCTAGAGCCTAAGCCATGGGTTCAAATTGCCATGCTACCAGCTTCTAATTGCCTTTGAGTTTATTTTGTGTATTTAGCAGAAGAATAAGAGATGTTTTATCATTATGTTGTTAGTTTAATGTCCAAAAGTTAGTTGGGCTAGGTGGTTGAGGGCAAGCTGAAGTACCAGAAGTCTTGGGTTTGAATCCCTATGTCACCAGCTCCATACTACATTAACTTTAAAATACTTAAAAGCTTGAAAAGACTATTATAACCTTTAGATTCAGTTTATTTACAAATATTTAACAGTTGAGTTAACAGAAAGGGGTCTGTAATGAATTTTTTAAAACATAGGAACTAAATTTATGAAAAAATGCAAACGGTCCATATTGATGAAATAAAGCCAAAAGGTAGGGGAGGTCCATGAAAATAACCCATAATCTTTTCTAGGACACAGACAAGGACTTCCTCCAAATGAAACATATGAAAATGGGAAATAATGGATTTCCTTCAAACTTTTATGGGTTTGGAAAGTATTCAAGATTTTTACATGTTGCATATGCAAACCAGTGTAACTGTCAAGCATAAAATGAAAAATATGCATTCAATTAACCACTTCCAAATTTAGATTAGAAGGCACTTTGTCAAAGTTGAATTTGGATTGAGACTATATGTGTTCCTAGACTACATTCCACCCTTTAGGAATTAGAAATTCATCATAGTTGATGTTAGTGATGACCTCTCTGAAAGTTCCAAGCCTTGGTGGTTTAAATCTGACCACTTCATATCTCCAAAATTCAACAACTGTCCCTATCTTTTTGAGTTTGCTATCTCCACTAGCTCTTTCAAGGTCGACATATGCATGATAAAAGAAAACTTTAGAAGCTTTATATGTAAAACTTTTTATTTAGTAAATTTATAACTAAGAATGTTTCTACAAGTATGGAATAATATTAACCTTTCGTTCCAAAAAGCAACCTTCTTAACATACCTTTAAGGAACTCTTCATACACTTCAGGTAGCTCAGAGAGATATTTGATAATAGAAACCCTTGTGACAGTTGCATTGCCATAAGCAGTAACTAGTAGCCCTAACATGTTGTTAGCTATATTTGATTTGTTCATCTCCTCTCCATCTCTGCACTTCTCTAATAGCAGTAAGGACAATACATCTTTTGGCTTTGAATTCTTTTGCTCCAGGACCTCAGTCTTCTTCTACTTAATTATAGCCTCAAACATGTTTTTGATTTCCTTTGATTATCTAATTGCACGATTAAGCTTTGTCCCTAGAATGTTTATGGGTAATGAAAAAAATCCTCTAATTATGGGATTGAATAATTTCTCAAGTTCTTCAACAATTTCAGGATCTTGAATGTTTGGCATTGTTATGCAAAATCTACAAGTACATAGAATCATAAACAAGTAATAAAGTGATAAGTAGAGTATTGTTTCCATGAGGATTGTGTTACTATTTACCAAAACTTATCTAACTCCAATTTTATTTCAATGATAAATAAAAGAATGAAAATTTAATAAGAAATAAACTAACAATGGATTTTGTTACTATTTACCAAAATGTATCTAACTCCAATTTTATAATGATAAATAAAAGAATGAAAATTTAATAAGAAATAAGCTAATAATAAAAACCACACTAAAACTAAGTAAACTAAACAACAACAATAATTGAAATTATGAAAATTCCAAAATATAAAAGTTCTAGGGTGTCAGATTTCGCCTAAATTCATCCATTCTAAATCTCAAATTTAGTAACATTAGTGTTTATTCCTTTGTTGCCAATTTCACTAATGTAATTGTTATTCTTTTTTAAGCAAAAATAATATATGTTTATAAGACAGAATTACATCTACGAATGGCAAAAAAACCTGGCCAAGGCCGACGACCCGAAAAACCCGGACATTCGGAGTCGGGGAATTGCCCGAAGAGCCAGGTTAATTAGCCGAGGTTAGGGTGTGATTTTTTTGGCCGACCACGGTCAGGGCTGAGGCGAGGGTAGAGATGCTGGGGCTGGGGTGTGATTTTTTTTTGCTAGGCTGAGGCAGGGGACCCAGAATTGAACCCAGGGTATGTAATTAAAACTATATCAATTTAATCCATCAATTTTCAATTCTTAAATATAACCCCTTAAGCTTAAGCCCATAAACTATTTTATTGAAATTACACAAAAGCTTAGCAAGTCAGCCCAAGTCTGCCCAACCCAGCCCACCTAAATTGGAATCACCCTTTTAAAATAAATTAAATGAGTTCTAAAAAATTGCAATAGAAAAGATTCGAACCTACTCCCGCTGCAATCCATAAGACAATAAGTAAGGCAAGACATTACTGTGCTATAGCCCACTTCGCAATTACTGGTGCAATATACAAAGCTTTAGAATCGCTGCAATCCATAAGATAATAAGTAAGACAAGACATTACTGTGCTATAGCCCACTTCGCAATTACTGGTGCAATATACAAAGCTTTAGAATCACACCTTTTAAATAAATTAAATGAGTTTTGAAGAAATGCAATACAAAAGATTCGAACTCATTCCCAATTGTAAACCATAAGCCATTATAAACTTGGTAGGAACCCACTGGGCTACAACCGACTTTGCAATTAAATTTGCATGCAATATATACATAACAAGGATAAAAGAATCAAAATTAAAAAAATTACACAACTTGAGTTTTAATCCTGGGTTATTGGAAAACCAAGGCCTGCTCAAGCTACCCCGACCCTGGCCCCGGGAAAAACATTTCAGGGAATTTCCCGGGACCGAGGTTTGGAATTGGCCTCGGCCCCAGCCTCGGGTTTTGTCATCCCTAATTTCATCTTTGTCAATCCTAACAACCTATAAAAACTCATGAAGCAAAAGAAATTCAAATGTTGCATAAACCATATAAATATTTCCATCTTTTGTTAATTTATAGATAATCAATCAAGGACTAATATAAATTAACTTCCTAGTCTAATCTATATACCTGATAATGTAAAAGTTGGTTAGACAATTACAAGCATTAAGCAAATAATTAAATTGCTTAACAATTATGGAATAAACATTTGATACATTGAATTTAAAGAACTAGAATATCAAAATTTGGCTACATCTTAACCCTGGAAAAGGAAAGTTAGTTCTTAATCAAAGTAAACAAAACACAAATCACAGTTGTAGACAATGGATACAAAGAAAACAAAGAAAATTGTAGATATTGATTTTTTTAGGCTCGATGATGAAATGAAGATGAATGTCAAGTAATGAAAATGACCAAAATGCCCTTGGAAGCCAAGAAAGGAAAGGTGAGAAGGAATCGATGAAAGGTTTCAAAAACTAACATGTGACTTCAAAAAATCATAGAAATTAATCCAAGTGGAAATTGATGATGGATCATATATCGTTTTGAAGCTATGGATGCATTGTTTTCATAGAAATTTACAGATTACAAATCAAAGTTGAACATAAAAGGTTATGTTTGATCGAATAGACAAAGGTTGAAATAGACTACATAGCAAAGTGCCAAAATAGGAAGGGTTTAAGGGAGAACAGCTGCCCAACTATTGACCAGTAGTCGTTCAATGTTCAGACAGCTGTTTGGATATTAAGGGATAGTCGACTGGTAGTTTGCCAATAGCCACCTGCTATTGGTCCCCTAATTTTGGAAAATTTTGATTTTGACCTTTCTTTTTTGTTTCTTTACTTCCTTTTTCAAATCTAGCCCTCACCTATATAAAACCCCTTTGGCTCACTTCTCAAGACACACCAATTATTAAAGATAATTATCTCTTCTCCCTCTTAAAGAGACGCTCAAGAATTTGAGAAGTCTTTTCTAGTTCGAAGATTTTTAGGTATTATATTGACCTAAACCTGGAAATGGTACATCTTGAGAGGAGTCCTCTCTTCTCCCTCCAATATTCTTGTTTATTTGTTTTTTTTTTTTTTTTTGCTTAGAATTAAGCATGATTGAGGTTTATTTTGACGCTTAGGAGCATGTTAGGGTTATTATGAATTGTTATAACACTTATTTGTTTTGCGAGGTAGATAAGCGTGTCAAGGTAAGTCTGTTATCCTTTCTTTATTAGAATCACATTTAGGAATTTCAATTTCTTTGCGAATCTTAGAATCATGCTTAGGAGCACATGATTAGAATCACGCTAGAAAAATTTATAATTGCTTTAAAGCATGCTAGAAAATAGCACATAATAGGTAAGAATTACCATATTTCCCCTTGAATGCTTGGATTGGACTAGAATAACCTTGTTTGATTTTGATTGTTTTCAATTGTTTGAATTACGCTAGAAATGCCATGATCCCTTATGAATTAATATGAATTATACTAGAATAGCAATAGGTAGAATGCCATGATAGAATTATCAAATCTAGGCTAGGACGCCATGATTCTAGATTATGGCTTTGTATTTTGATATAAATGAAAGTATTAATATACTATGATTAGGACCATGATTAGGATGATGTCATGAAGTGATGGTGGACTCACATTGATAGTGAGGCTCCATTACTTATAATGAATCGATATATAAGTATATGCTTGAAGACACTTAATAGATATTAAATAGACCCACGGATGGTAGTGAAGAATTCATATCACTACAACAAAAAAGGTCTTTTGTGTCAGCCGAAAAATGACATCTATCTATATATATGTCGGTCCTTGTGCGACATAAATGGACCTATCACATATTCTATACGTGTCACTTGGTCAAACCGACACAAAGATATATGTCATTCACAAACAGACATGTATGAAACAAATATGTGTCATATAGTATCGGATTGTACCAAATATATGTCTGCTAATAAGTGACACAAATATTGTGTCGGTCCAAAAATGGCACAAAATATATATTTTATGTGTCATTTTGTACCAGACATCCTGTTGTCATTCATTGACTGACACAAAAGGATCTCTTAAAATTATATGTGTCATTTTATGACTGATATTTAGGGTCCGAATACGATATGTGTCATTTTCTATCCGACATTAAGTAATTTCACCAAGTGACTCAATTCACTTTATGTGTCATTTTTAGGCCGACATCCAATTTCATTCACTGAGTGACACATATTGTATCGTTTTCGAGTAACTTTTATGTGTCGTTTTTTGGCCGACATATACTTTAAAAAATATATAATATACAATTTGTATAAAAAAATTAATTTGTATAAGACTTCACATGAGGCCATATTAATGACAATCAATGTCCAATGGTATCTAACAACCAGGTTTTCAACAACAAAGTAAGTAACTTTGAAGATTAAGCAACGAAAAAAAATATGTGATAAGTTTTGTTTAATCCTGAAAACATTGATTTCATGCACAATTATTAGATTAAGAGGTTGAAACTGCAGAACGGAAAATGTAACTGTTAGCATAAATCCTTTTATGCCAAAATTTAATTAAGGTTATTTAGTTCTAAAGATACAATCCAATGTGAAAACACAATTATTAGATTTCATGCACCATCATCAGTAGTGGGCAAAACGCTTCATTTGGCTTCATATTTCCCAGAAAGAAAAACAAGAGAATGTTATATAAACAATCATTTGTTTATCTGAAAAGTGATTCAGACAGGATAATAATAGTTTTCCAAAACCTATTACATATATAAATAGAAGGATAGAAGCTCACCAAGTAAATCCATTACTTAGATATTTACAGCATTATCCGTTTGTTTCCAAATTTTCAATTTCTTTGCTCTGTGACACATTGTAAATTTTCGTCGTTTTTCGGTGCCTAGCTTGAGTAGTCGGATATGTGTGATATGCTACGAATTGAGCAATCAAGAACTGGAAAGGCGACAGATAGGAATTACATTTACAGAGCATAACTAAACTAACCGATTTGATTTGGGACATGAGATTGTACCATCTGAATTATGCCTAGTTATTTCCTTTTCATGTAGCAGAAGATGCCTGTCTGATAAGCCCCTTGAGAGAGTTGTAAAATAAAGAAATTGGGAAATGCAAAAGTGCCCTATCCAAAGCAAAAGAAAATGTAATGTTAACTTAAGCTGTTTTATAGGAGAAAAGAACAAAAAAAAATATGGCAGAAACATATTTGAATACAAGCTTACCAAACAATGACTGATTGGTTTTGGCTTTGTGTTTCAAAAATTGAAATTGAAATTGAGCACATATTTTTATAGTAAAAAGATATTTATAGGAGTCAAAAAATAAAAATAAAAAAGGAATGCTATGATGTGCTTTTTATTTAAGCAATCAAGAATTGGAAACAGAGCAGATGCCAGTATATGCATAGCTAACCAGTTTGACCTTTGGGGCATGAGATATAGCTCTTGTGTTGTGTCATCTCTTGTGTGATTTTGATCGTACCATTCTTCAGGAGACTATGGCCAAAAAGACGATAAAAAACAAACCTCTATGGGCTAAGAAGGATTCTGCAGATGAAATTTTGAGCAAATATATGGGAATTTACTGACATAAGCTACACAATTTAGACAATCACTACAAGAAAAGTAGGAATAGATGACTGACACTTTATGATAGAACTCGTTATATCATCCAAAAATGACATAATGATGATAGAATTATACTCTATCAGAAACTTTATGATAGACATGTGATATACTTTTTGTCTATCAATAATTTATGATAAAACAGTGATAGAAATTAGCTCTATCAAGAATTTCATGATAGAAATTTTATATTGACCATGTCTGACCGAAATATAAAATAATATTTTATTAATTATGAGCCAAAAAAAAATTTTGTTAATAAAATATACAGGATAAAACGCACCGTTTTATCCTTAATATAGGAGAAACAAAAATTTTGCGTTTTCCCTCTTTCACTTTCGGCTTCCCTCTTCTTCCCTCTTCTATTTGCCCTAGAAATTATTTTTACTCTTCATTCTTTAAGCAACGGCAATTCGTCCTCCTCTCTCACTGATCGAATCAATTGCTCTCCCTTTCTTTCACTCTGTCAGCAGCGCCCTCTCTTTAGCTCACTGTCTTTAAGCCGCTCCCACCATCAACGGAAAGACATCCCTCTCTCTAACCGATTGAATCAGATGCTCTCTCCCTCTCTTTCACTCTGTCAGTAGCTCTCTCTCTTCCTTCTTTCACTTTCTCTAAGCCGCTCCCACCATTAACAAGACCTTATTCTTCCTTGCTTCTCCCCTCACTCATCCCTCTGTCGCTCCTACGAAGACTCAACTGATCCATTCGCTTGTTGGAGCTGCTCGACTGAAAGAAGGGAAAGTTTGATTTCTTGCCTAATGACGTCACTTTGGCATTGATATCACATGCATCAGGTTTGTCCTTAACTGATATCAACAAGAAGTTTAATTTTTTTTTCTTTTCTTGTTTGGGGTTTTGTTGAGAAGTCTGTTTTCACTGGTGAATGTGGTGATAACGGATATTAGGTGGTTTTGGCATCAATTTGCTATCAAGGCGTTGCGCTGGCACAATTGGTGGAGGCACTGAAAGCAATTGGGCAGCCAATGTGCTTTGGTTAATTTGCCCTGAATGGAGACAGAGGATTCTGTTCTATATTTTGGTACGTGTTGTGTTTCATTGTTCTATTTGTTTACTCTCCGGCCTCTTGTTTGTGGATGTTATGAGAGAGATTAGAGTAACATTGTGCGTGGGTGATTCGCTCACCGGGGATATTGCTTAGTGATGAACAAATAGAAAAGAGAGGAGATTTTGTTAATTTCACATTGCAAAAGTTAAAAGAGGGGTTTTCGTTTTTTTTTTTTTTTTGTAATGATGATGTTGGTGACACTTGTGATTAATAATCCATGTTTTAATACTAGAAAAATAAATAGTTATCTGTACAGGTTACTCAATATGGAGAAGAATTACCAGAGCGAGTTGGGCAACCTGACTGTGGGGTACAATTACAATTGTCTCTTTCTTAAGATTATCAGATTGCTGGATGTTTATATCATCTGCTGTTATATGTTATTATTGCATTTGTACTGAAAATTTGAGTAAGGAATATGCTGTTTGTACTCAGAGATGGGATCATGTTGTTAATAAAGACAAATGGATAATACTATGGTTTATTTGAATTTTAGAATCCTTTTTATGAAGATATTTGCATACGTGAGAGTATCATTTAAATGAAATGGAAAATGCACTCTGGATAATGATCTGCATGTGAATCAATTTGATAGATTTTGTTATAATTTCTTATAGTAGTTAATTTTACTTCATGCTGGTATAATGTTTATGAGAAATCTCTGCCTGTTACTGGTATTCATCCTTTCTTATCATACTAATTTGGGATGGTAGTCTAAGTTCCTCTGGAAATTTCATCAATTAGTATATTTTAGTTCTGAACAGTTGACTTCCTTTCTTTTCTTTTTTTTTCCTTTTTTTGTGATTAAACAAAAGAACATGTTTCATTTCTTTGTTCTGCTTATTGTTTACCAAGATAGATCAATTCAAGGATCTTCTTGTTGTGACCTCTATAATTTGTCAGTTGATTACTAAATAAGGATTTGCCAAGTGGTTGACCCAGATGGGACTATATTATTTATGTACTTTTGCATGCCTTTCTTTGGATTTTGGATTTTATGTTGCTTAAGTTTGTTTGATCTGCCGCACAGCCATTTGCTACTTTTAAAAGGAGGTTGATGCCAGGCTCTGAGATTAAATTTTTGATACTAGGGAGTTCCTCTGTGTAATATTGGTTGTTAACCATCATGTATGTTTTAAATGATATGCCTTATAAGTTATAACCTTTCTAATCCGTGGGTCTCTGCCTCTTGGCATGCACTGCAGTATTATTTAAAGACAGGGACCTGCAAATATGGATCAACATGTAAATATCATCATCCAAAGGACAGGAATGGTGCCGGACTAGTCTCATTCAACATGCTAGGTCTTCCAATACGTCAGGTGCTTATTTCCCACTGGATTCCAATACAAGTTTTTGCCTCCTTCCCCCCTCTAATTAGCATTTGAAAATAGCGAAAGGTTGCATGCTTGGATGGATATGAAATGGTCGGACAGTTTTAAATTATGAATATTCTTTTTAGGATGAAAAATCATGTCCTTATTACATGCGGACTGGATCTTGCAAGTTTGGAGTTGCTTGCAAGTTTCATCATCCCCAGCCTGCTTCGCATGGAAATGGTTTACCTATGACTGGAACCGCTGCATTTGGAGCTATGGGGTTGTCAGTTCTGCCTTCATCAGGTCTGCCTTATGCAGGTGGCATTCCAACATGGTCATTACCAAGGGCACCATATATATCTGGCCCTCGTTTACAGGATCACAAAGCTACATGCCTGTTATTGTCTCTCCTTCTCAAGGCATTGTTCCTGCAGCGGGTTAGAACACTTACATGGTCAGTAAGTCATCTCTTAAGTTGAATGTCTATCTGAGTTTCTGATCCTTGTATGAATATAATGCGTTGGAACACTCTTGCACCTTGATTATCTTTGAGTTGGATGCATGAATGGTTATTTTTACTTTGGTAAGTTTAACCCTTTAAGTTGATTTGGAATGAAAATGGTGTACTTTTGTCTTGATTTTAGAGCAAGCAATTGCAATG
Source organism: Boswellia sacra (assembly GCA_013180625.2). Lineage (NCBI taxonomy): Eukaryota > Viridiplantae > Streptophyta > Magnoliopsida > Sapindales > Burseraceae > Boswellia > Boswellia sacra. The sequence continues at coordinate 94,685 of SNVD02001389.1, read as the reverse complement.
GTAAACTCCTAGCGTGCAACTGAGACTTATACGGTTGCCATTGGCTTTCTGCTTGCATGATGTTTGGAAAAAATTTTATCTTGCCTTTTTCACTGACGGAGAGATCTATAATCTGCTGTTGGAATGATTACTACCATTGGGATGTAGGTCACTGACTCATTTTACTGGTTGCACTCATGTTCATGTGAAGAGTTGTGCTTTGTCATTTTTACTCTTACAGGGTAGTTGTGTATGTCAAACAACTATGCTATTAGAATGCATATGTAGAATAGTTATGGTAAATGTTTCCAGAAGAAAGTATCTTTCATTGGTGACACTCATGCTATTGTGAAGAGTTGTGCTTATACAAGTGTGTATGTCAAACAACTACATTTTATTACTCGTATATAGAGTACTTGTGATAATTGTTTCTAGTAAGCGAATATTGGGCTTTGCTCATGTGAAATTTCGGTTCTGAAGTTAACTCTTTCTTGTGCTATTTTCATTTGTTTTATCAGGTTCTGAAGTTAACTCATTCTTGTGCTATTTTCATTTTCGGTTCTAACCATTGTTCTGAAATCATTATTGCATCAACAAAATGGTTAGTATAAATGTGATCAACCTTGTTATTACTTCTTATGTTTTATAATTAGTCAAATTTTAAGTTGCAATGTGAAATTGTAATTGTTGCAATACATCTAAAACTTGGAGTCTTACTTTAATAGACAATTCTTTTTAGTAATATTCTTAGGTATTTTCATTTGTGTGTGTTGCGCATATTTGAGTTATTGTTGGACTTGGGAGTTTTGTTGGGTGTTTTGCTGAGAATGTGAGGAGTTTTGCTAAGAATGGGAGGAGTCTGGGTATGGGAAGAGTTTTGGGAGGATTTTGGCTGCTGATATTAGGAGGAGTTTTGCTGGTTTTGGGAAGATTTTTGGGAGGAGTTTGCCTGACAATTTGCTGATGATATAAGGAGGAGTTTTGCTGGGTATGAGAAGAGTTTTGGGAGAATTTTGGCTGCTGATATTAGGAGGAGTTTTGTTGGTTTTGGGAAGATTTTTGGGAGGATTTTGGCTGACAATTTGCTGATGATATAAGGAGGAGTTTTGCTAGGAATGGGAAGAGTTTTGGGAGGATTTTGGTTGATGATATTAGGAGGAGTTTTGTTGGTTTTGGGAGGAGTTTGGTTGACAATTTTGCTAATGATATTGGGACTTTTGCTGGGTATTAGTTGACAATGAAAGAATATGTATGCTGTTGATATTGCTAACGAAACAGGAGGAATTTTTGTTGATATTGCTCTTGCCTCCTGGTTTGCTGTAATTTGCCTTGTGAACTCCAAATTTAATTTGGTGGGCTGAATTTGTTGTTATTTTGGATTTGAATTATAGTCATAATTTGTTGTTGATAGAATGGTTTAACTTATGTATGGGTAATGGTATTCTTGATCTATGGAATTTGTTCTCTATATTGATATGTGTTAGCCCTAAGACTACATGATAATTTTGATGATAACAATACACATTGATTCATTGAGATTTACTAATATATTTATTTATGTGCAAGAATAAGATTATTAAAATAATTATAAAATCAAGAAGGGGTTTATTAAAATGAAGTGTTGAAGCTTCGGAGAAGACTACATGTTAAAGGCATCAAAGTTTAAGTACAAGGTTTGATTCAAGGAATGTGATATATGAGCAATGTTCTATCAATTGGTCATATATTTCTCTACAAATGTCCAAATAATGATTCTTGAGCCTTTGGAAAGCTTACTCAATTTATAACATTTCATATGTTTTAAAGAAATTCAAATTTTAAGTGCAAGATCGTCCAAATCATCATGCAAGTTGAAAGACAAATGGAAGCAGCTGACATGAGCACTGAATACTCTTTTGGACGTATATCTTGAGCTAGAAAAATCAAAATGACTTGATTCTTGCGGCATTAGAAAGATGACTTAATGGGGCACATTTCATATGTTTTGAAGAAATTCAAATTTCAAATGGAAGCCGACATAATTGACATGCAATTCGGTGGACTGACACAGAGAAGAAAAATCAACTCACATAAGCACCGAATGGTGTTTTGGCCATATCTTAAGATAGAGATATCCAATTGCTTTGATTCTTAATGTTTTGGAAAGCTTATTCAAATATGAAGATCTTTTATGTTTTGAAGAAATTCAAATTTCAAATGGAAGGCTGACAGAATTATCATTCAATCAGTGGACAGACACATGGAAGAAAAATCAAGTCACTTGAGCACCGAATGGTGTTTTGGCCATATCTTGAGCTACAGATATCCAAATGACTTGGTTCTTGATGCGTTGGAAAGCTTATTCAAATGTGCAGATCTTTTATGTTTTACAGATTTTCAAATTTCAAACGAACATTGACAAAAATGGCAGACAAGATTACAGTTTTTATGGTGGCAGAAAATTTGGAGATGGTGTCTTCACTTGATTAAGTTCATCTCATTTGCCTATAAAAGGAGCCATTCTCCCATGCATTCAAAAAGGGCAAGAGAAGCATTTATCAAGCAAAAAACCAAGAGAAATATCAAGTCTATAGAGCTTTTATATTCTTTATCACTCTTTGAAGAGAGTTGTACTTTTGTTGTAAAAACTTTTCTTTGTTCTTGTATTGTGGTGAGAGTGAGATCTTCTTGTAAAGGATAAAAGTTATCCTTGAGAGAACTCTTTCCTTGGTGAGGTTGTTCATCAAGAAGAACTCTTGGTGTGGTGTTATCAAGAGTTGAAGGAAGTTGCCTTGGTGAGGTTGTTCATCAAGAAGAACTCTTGGTGTGGTGTTATCAAGGGTTGAAGGAAGTTGCCTTGGTGAGGTTGTTCATCAAGAAGAACTCTTGGTGTGGTGTTATCAAGAGTTGGAAGAAAAAGTCTTGGTGAGGTTGCTCATCAAGCAAGTTGTAAAGATTTCTACAACTTAGTGGAAAGCTTAGCTCGTGGAGCTAGGAGCCCGTGGACGTAGGCAAGGTTTGCCGAACCACGTAAATTGAGTTTGCACTCTCTCTATCCCTTTCCTCTTTACATTTACTTGCACTTGTGATTGTTCATCATTATTATTCTTTTGTGCATCTTTGATAAATTCTAATTTCATCTTCTTCACCTTTTTTCTCAAAGAAAGAGTGAACTAATTTTGATCTTTCAAGAAAAGTTTTCTAAATCCGTTTTGATAAATAAAAACCCAATTCACCCCCCCTCTTGGGTTGCCATACCTGGGTCAACAAGTGGTATCAGAGCAAGGTTGCTCATTTTTTTTTAAATCTTAACCGATTTTGAGCTATGGCAACTTTTAATTCAACTTCATATGTTGAGGGACTTTCTATCTCTAGACCTCCATTTTTTAATGGAAGTGATTACTCTTATTGGAAAACTAGAATGAGTATTTTCTTGAAATCTTTTGATTATGATTTGTGGTCTATTGTTTTGGAAGGACCTTTTGTTCCTACCAAAATTGAAAATGGAGAAAGCATGCTTAAAGAACCTAAAGAGTTTAGTGAAGATGATAAAAAGAAATTGAGTTTGAATGCTAAAGCTATGAATGTGTTGTATTGTGCTCTAGATAGAAATGAGTTTAATAGAATATCTACTTGTTCTACGGCACAAGAAATATGGCACACACTTGAAGTAACTCATGAAGGAACTAGTCAAGTTAAAGAATCTAAAATTAGTATGCTAGTTCATAGTTATGAGCTTTTTAAGATGAAATCGAATGAATCAATTTCTAGAATGTTTACTAGATTTACGGATATTATTAATAGTTTGAAATCTCTCGGTAAATCTTATTCTAATATTGAAATGGTGAGAAAGATTCTTAGGTGTCTACCAAAATCTTGGGAGCCAAAGGTGACGGCAATTCAAGAAGCAAAGGACCTCACCAAACTACCATTAGAAGAACTTATGGGTTCTCTCATGATTCATGAAATCACTTTGAAGAAGAATGAAGAAGAAGATTGCAAAATGGCAAACATGTGCTTCATGGCTTTAAGAGAAAATGAGATAAGTATTCTAAACCATGATCCTAAGCTTTCATATGATGAATTACTTGAAGCATTCCAAAATTTACATGTGCAAGTTGATAAACAAAATTCAAAAATCAATGCTTTCAAAAAGAAGTCAAAAATCATGTTATCTCAATTAGAAGAGTTGGTAGAAATAAATGAAGCTTTAGAAAATGAAAATGAAATTTTAAAGCAAAAAGATTTTGAAAGTTTGGAAAGTCAAATACATTTTTTAAAAACTGAAAATGAGATTTTAAAACAAAAGGATTTTGATAAATTAGAGAAAGAAAATGTTATTTTGAAAAAGGAAAATAATGATTTAAGAAATATTGTTGATAGTTTTACAAAAAGCACAAAAAATTTTTCCGCACCTAGAACTCCACAACAAAATGGTGTTGTTGAGAGGAAAAATAGGACTATCCAAGAAATGGCTAGGACCATGTTACTAGAAAATAATTTGCCAAAATATTTTTGGGCCGAAGCCGTTAATACCGCATGCTTTATAATCAATAGAGTCCATATTAGAGCTTTAATAAAGAAAACTCCTTATGAACTTTGGAAAGGAAGAAAACCCAACATTGGATTTTTTAAAGTTTTTGGATGTAAATGTTTTATTTTAAACACTAAGGATAACCTTGGAAAATTTGATGCAAAAGCCGATGTTGGAATTTTTGTTGGCTACTCCAACCATAGTAAAGCATATAGAGTTTTTAACAAAAAGACTCTTACTATTGAAGAATCTATGCATGTTGAATTTGATGAAACTAATGTTATTTCTTCAAAGAATTTAGATGATGATATTGTTGAGATAGAAGGGCAAATCAAAGAATCAAGGCTTGATGAAAAGAGCCAAGATGAATTACAACTTCAACAAGAAAAGCTTGAGGAACTAAATGATTCTTCCCAAGAATTACCAAAGGAATGGAGGTATGGAAAAGCTCACCCTAAAGATCTCATTATTGGTGAACCATCACAAGGTATGAAAACTAGATCTTCTTTTAAGAACTTTTGTAATTATTTTGCATTTGTCTCTCAATTTGAACCAAAAACTTTTAAAAAAGCCAAAAATGAGGAAAGTTGGATTTTGGCTATGCAAGAAGAATTGAACCATTTTGAGAGAAATCAAGTTTGGGAATTAGTCTCTAGACCTAAATATGACTAAACCCCTTAGTCAAGATATATTTTGCATAATAAGAAGAGAAGTAGTTATGTTGGATATGTCTTAATTTTTCTTTTATATGATAATCTTTAAATGGTAGCATATGTTAAGGGGGAGAATATATTTAGGGGGAGTAATTAATTTGATTATATCTTTTTGATGATAACAAAAGGGGGAGAAATGGTTGGATTGCTTATATTCATAACAAGTGCCAAATTTTTATTTATTCTTGATTTTATTTTCATTCTTGATTTAGATATTATTTTAAAGCAATCAATGGTTTGTCATCATCAAAAAGGGGGAGATTGTTAGCCCTAAGGCTACATGATAATTTTGATGATAACAATACACATTGATTAATTGAGATTTACTAACATGTTTATTTATGTGCAAGAGTAAGATCATTGAAATAATTTAAAATCAAGAAGAGGCTTATTAAAATGAAGTGTTGAAGCTAAGGAGAAGACTACATGTTAAAGGCATCAAAGTTTAAGTACAAGGTTTGATTCAAGGAATGTGATATATGAGCAATGTTCTAATCAATTGGTCATATATTTCTCTACAAATGTCCAAATGATGTGATTCTTGAGCCTTTGGAAACTTACTCAATTTATAACATTTCATATGTTTTAAAGAAATTCAAATTTTAAGTGCAAGGTTGTCCAAATCATCATGCAAAGTTGAAAGACAAATGGAAGCAGCTGACATGAGCACCGAATACTCTTTTGGACATATCTTGAGCTAGAAAAATCAAAATGACTTGATTCTTGGCATTGGAAAGAGGACTTAATGGGCACATTTCATATGTTTTGAAGAAATTCAAATTTCAAATGGAAGACCGACATAATTGACATGCAATTCGGTGGACTGACACAGAGAAGAAAAATCAACTCACATAGCACCGAATGGTGTTTTGGCCATATCTTAAGATAGAGATATCCAAATGCTTTGATTCTTAATGTTTTGGAAAGCTTATTCAAATATGAAGATCTTTTATGTTTTGAAGAAATTCAAATTTCAAATGGAAGGCTGACAGAATTATCATTCAAGTCAGTGGACAGACACATGGAAGAAAAATCAAGTCACTTGAGCACCGAATGGTGTTTTGGCCATATCTTGAGCTACAGATATCCAAATGACTTGGTTCTTGATGCGTTGGAAAGCTTATTCAAATGTGCAGATCTTTTATGTTTTACAGATTTTCAAATTTCAAACGGAACATTGACAAAAATGGCAGACAAGATTACGGTTTTTATGGTGGGCAGAAAATTTGGAGATGGTGTCTTCACTTGATTAAGTTCATCTCATTTGCCTATAAAAGGAGCCATTCTCCCATGCATTCAACAAGTGCAAGAGAAGCATTTTATCAAGCAAAAAAGCCAAGAGAAATATCAAGTTTATAGAGCTTTTATATTCTTTATCTACTCTTTGAAGAGAGTTGTACTTTTGTTGTAAAAATTTTCTTTGTTCTTATATTGTGGTGAGAGTGAGATCTTCTTGTAAAGGATAAAAGATATCCTTGAGAGAACTCTTTCCTTGGTGAGGTTGTTCATCAAGAAGAACTCTTGGTGTGGTGTTATCAAGAGTTGAAGGAAGTTGCCTTGGTGAGGTTGTTCATCAAGAAGAACTCTTGGTGTGGTGTTATCAAGAGTTGAAGGAAGTTGCCTTGGTGAGGTTGTTCATCAAGAAGAACTCTTGGTGTGGTGTTATCAAGAGTTGGAAGAAAAAGTCTTGGTGAGGTTGCTCATCAAGCAAGTTGTAAAGATTTCTACAACTTAGTGGAAAGCTTAGCTCGTGGAGCTAGGAGCCCGTGGACGTAGGCAAGGTTTGCCGAACCACGTAAATTGAGTTTGCACTCTCTCTATCCCTTTCCTCTTTACATTTACTTGTACTTGTGATTGTTCATCATTATTATTCTTTTGATTGCATCTTTGATAAATTCTAATTTCATCTTCTTCATCTTTATTTTCAAAGAAAGAGTGAACTAATTTTGATCTTTCAAGAAAATTTTTCTAAATCCGTTTTGATAAATAAAAACCCAATTCACCCCCCCTCTTGGGTTGCCATACCTGGGTCAACAATATGTGCATGTCATTAATATAAAATGTTTTTGGACTCAATTGGATGTGCACTTTAATTTTAGTTCATATTGAATTTGTACATGAATTTAAATTGCAAGAATGAATAAATTAAATAAAAAATCAATTCTATGCAATTAGATTTAAATATTGTGATAGAAGATTCTAATCATGTATTTTGTCACAAACAACATCAATTACCCGCCAAAAAGTAACAAATAATTTTGGCGCCAAAATTAAATTGGAATCCCATAAAAAAACATTTTTTCCGCCAAAAATTTCAAACTACAAATTAATTTCCCGCCAAAATTTTTTAATCAAGTGTGACAGACGTATGACATGTAAAAACTATCATACAATTATAAAATTATTTACCTAGTGTGACAGACGTATGACAGGTAAAAACTATCACAAAATTATGATAGACTTTTTTTCTATCATGAATGAGTGACAGTGACATAGACGACTTTTTGATTTTCTATCATCCACCCCCGTTTATGACCGTTTGTTTCTGTCATCTATTCCTATTTTTCTTGTAGTTTAATGGTAAAAGAGTTCAGTGGCATTACAACTCAAATTTTGCAAAGAATAATTTTGCTAAAACGGACCGATCTAACTGACTTTCAGTAGCCTGAAATCGAAAGAATAGCACATTTGGGGCAAATGAAGAAGAAAAAAGAGTGTACAAAGGATGACTACCAAATTTCCCAAAGACCTCATGTCCAGAAAAATTAAGATGAAACAGAATACTTTGAAATCATCATCGATTGGGATTCTTTGATTAAGCACAGTTCTTCATGACTGTTGTTCCTATTGTCTTCTAATTAGGTTGAGCTCTCTGTTTCAAAAGCTTCATGGAAAGTTTTGCATTTGCCCAAATAAAGCTGGTAGTTTAATATCATAGGTTTAGTGTCATCCAGTAGATTTTCCTGAATATATTTATAACATAGGTTAATATGATAGTGCAACTCGTAGACTTGGCTAATATACATCCTCGAAATGGTGACTAAAACAAGGACAACAAAACAATGTTAAAACGCTAGAAACTACTCAATTTAAGACATCAAAGGTCAAGAATGTTACGAGTCAAAGGAGCTTGTTCACACCTTCATGGTGGCCGATATCAAACATTGCTTTCAAACAGTAACCAGTATCCATATCCTTTTGTAGGAGCTCAAAAATCTGCAAGAATTTTCAATGCAAGAAGATTCTTAAATGAATAATTTTCCAGTCAGGATAATTCTATGCAGAGAAAATCATGGAAATAGTAAAAAGCTTTTCCCTTAAAAATTCCTCTTACTTTCTAGCATTATCCTAGTGCAGTCATACGTGAGCCTAGAATCCACGGTCTGCCAGCTTGCACAATCTTAAAGACTCTAATCAAAATATGACATCAAAGTAGCAAATCGCTGCTGCAATTCAAAGGAAATATATTGCACCTTCATTTGTGCCTGATATTGAACATTGCTTCACACAACAACTTGTATGCATACATATCTGTTTGTTTCATCTTGCAAATCCGCGTGAATTTTATAGGGAAGAAGAAACTGATAGTGAATCAGCTTCCAATCAAAACACCTCCATGTAGTAATAAATATAGAAACAGTATAAGAAAGTTCGCAAACAACTCATCATGTACCTTTTAGAATTCTCCTTTTCCCATTAGATTACCATCTTTTCTTTACCCTCTAGGCAAATCCAGATCTACATTCCCACCAGCGTTCCATTCGGAAAGGTACTCCCATGAGACAAGAAATATTGTATATTGGCTGAATCTAACAGGAAACTTACATGATTTAGATGAAAAACAAAACATAATCCATTTATGAAAGACTAAAAAGAAAAAAATGAAAAAGAAAACAGTTATAAAGCATCATAATTAACAAATTTGTGCTTTCTAATTGAGTAATCAAGAACTGAAAACAGAGCAAATATCAGCTTACAACAATTATTCAAGCAAACATGTTAAGGCTTTGTCCATACCCTCTTAAGGAGAACCTCATTCTGCCATCCTTGTATCATACATCATTTTTTGGGAGTGATACTCAATAAATTCATCCCAAGTTGAATTCTCTTCCCTGAATCAAATTGAAATATCAAAATCAAGTAAAAGTATCCTAATAGCCAAAAAGACAATGAAAATAAACCTCTGTGAACTAGAAAAGGATTCTGCAAAGTAAATTTGGTGCAAATCAAGAAGCCTACTAACATTAGCTGCATCAATTGCACAACAATAAGAGGCACTCAGTGAGATGTTTAACATTTCAAATTATTTCAAGAGTAATTTTGCAGTCATTTATTACGAGCTAGCGGAGATTTGTCACTCCTTAATGATGCCTGATATTAAAAAACGCTTTCACCTTGTAGTATGTTACTGCCAACCCTGCAATGCCTGTTAAAGACGAATCTTGTTGCATTAGCCTCTTATTATTACCATTCTCTTAAAAACTAAGTTATTAGAGGAAAGGCACTAATAGTATAGCTGCATGCATGATGTGCATGGACGAATCATGTGTACTCTTTTATTATTCACTTCTAGGACATCTCTTGTTCTATAGGCGTAAGAAGTCATAGATTTTTTCATGGACGAAAGGTTGTTATAGTCGGTAAGGTCTAAAAAGTTATGGATACTCACTTGGATTTATTGTTCCTTCAGGGAGGGTTGCCAACAAAACTAATGAGAAGGCAAAGACAAAATTGGACAGTAGATTTGGCTGAAAGAAAGCCATTCCATAGCTGAGACATTGTGGAACCATGGCCTTGAGTAGTTGTTGATGAGACTGAGGTTTGCATTGATGAATCGGTCCTCTTGATCAAAAGCGTGGATTGTTACTGCTCCTGATAGTGATTCTGCAAAGTGGTGGAGGATTGGAGCTCTCTGAATTTCTGACAAACAAGCCAGTTCTTTAGCTATTGGTATGTAGTATTGCTGGAGTAATCACACGTAAAAACAGAAGGAAGTGAGTAATTGCTTCTTACAAGAGAATGCAATTTCTATATGCTTATTGATAGTTAGTGATTATGGTTGTTAATATCATTTTTTTAGTATGGACAATTTATTATATGCATTTAGTTGTTCCTTTCCACATGCTTTGGCATTAATCATCTATGGACAGATCTACATTGAAAGCAAAATCTTACTCAGTACCATATGTAGATAGCAGTTACTGGAATGAAGATGACAAACACTTCCTATGCTACCTGTGACATCACTACAATGGTCCCTAGAATATGTATTATTGAGAAAGCACACCAACCTAATCTTGTTGCAAGTTCCAAGTCCAGGACACTTCAATCATTAGATGCCTGAAAATGATAAAATTTAAAGCCATCAGTCTTCTAAAGATTTGTATAAAAATAAAATTTAAGCATAAAAATAAGCCTCATCTGTTTTCTTCAATGCTTGGGAGAAAGCTTTCAAGACATCACCATGAATGATCTCCTCTGTTGCTGTTGCTTTATTGCTTCTATTCAACTGCTCCTTTAATTTTCTATCAAGTTCTAATCTTTCCCTATCCCTGTCCCACTCATACTTCCACCTCCTCTGATTCTCCTCCCATTTCTTGGCTGCCCCTCTGTAACTACTCTTGAACTTCTTATTTCTCGATCTTTTCGAATTCGAATCATTGAAATCCAAATTTACACACTGTGAATAAGAATCCCCTGAACAACTAGTAACAGAATCAGCTTCAGTTGCAGAATTCTTGTCAGAATCGCCATCATTGGCTGTCGCTTTTCAAAAGTTCAAACTTGTCATCCCATAACAACCCTTTGAGCTCTTTGTGAATAGTTGAATATAGATTGGATAACAGATAATCCGGAGCATCAGGGCCATTGAATCCATCATAAATCCCCACAAAAACACAACCATGTTCCTCTGAAACGATGACGTGTACATGATCCTCCCTTGCTTTTCCCTAAGCACATTGAAGATTTTGCGACTCTAAAAAGTCATCGTCCTCCAATAAGCTACTGTCACTACTTACAGTTAAATTATTGTCAGCCCCGAATTGAAGTTCCTCGGGAATATCGACCCTAAGTTGACAAGATTCTTCAGAATCAGCTATAGCGGAATCAATGAGAAGTCGTTCGAGCAATCGAACGTCGCCACCCGATCGAAGCTACTGTAAGTGTACGAATCCACGATCACCATCGACAGCAACGTCGATGTATTCGCATTAACGGAGGCGTTCGATGTCGTATGGAACATCATCGTCTCCTTCATCGAGGGGGTCCGATATCAAAACCAATATATCCTTGTAGCGACGAGCTTGTTCTCCGTCGTTGAAGCATACCTATAAAATTCCCAAAGCCGTTTCCCATATTAAAACAACCCAGAAAGAGAATTAAAAAATGATAATAATAAAAAAATGATAAAAGAAAAATACGAAGCCGAAAGGTCAAAGAAGAATTGTTTGAGCTTTGAAGTTAGAGTTTCATCATTAATCGAAGCGTCATGGCAGATTTGCTTGTGGGAAGAGTGAAGAAGAGAAGAAGTTGAGATAAAGAAGAGTTGTGAATTTACACAGAGAGAGAGAGAGGCGATGCAAAGAGAGACAAATTAGGTCTTCGGGTTTTTTTATCTTTTCTTGTATAGTTGATAAATATGTGTCACAGTTAAAAATTGTGTCATGACAATTTAACCTACCTTTTTAATAAAATGACATGTATGTGTTTGACTCAATATAAAAGTCTAATTACATGTCATTCTTTTAAAAAGTGACATAAAAATTGTGACACAAAAGCTAAGTTTTCTTATAGTGCATTATCTATTGAGTTTCGAATTGACTATTTATATTTGATATTTGAATGTATGATTTATGTGAATGAATGAATGCTATATTTCAAGTATTAAAGTAGAATTTACTTTATTTGTTGAAGAGCAATGTAATCCTCTCCCCTATCCCCCATGTTTAAAAGGAAATATAATCCATTCTCCTTCCTCTTTCTATGGATGAATTTGTAACTATTATTTGATTGAATAATCACCTCACAGGCTTAATAAAGATAAAAATAGAAATGTGTGTAAAATGAACAACTTAGGTGGACTGTATTTTAATATGAGGTATTTTTATTTGGTATACCTTAGTGGGGGGCAGATTTAGATCTGGGCTGGTTGAATAACTCGTACTAACTTTCCGAACTAATCTCTGAAGGGATGGGGGTAGTTTAGGTCCTAAAGCGAGGTATCAGATTGCCCCCATTCATTCCTAATTGAATAATTGGGTGGCAACTCCATTTCTCTAAGCGTGCCTATGGCTCGTTTGTATTCCTTTAAGTTTTGAAAGAGGCTTTGACACAGTGTCGTAGTTGTAAACACTTTGGTGGGATGAAAGTCTCGTTCACAAAAAGACAACAAAGAAATTGAAGAAAAACTCTTGTCTTCAGTCTCTAGCCACATTCCTTAACCCTTTGAACCCTTGGAACTCCCAAACACGTTCTATGAAGTTTTGTCTACAGTTGTAAGTTCTTAGGACTCGAAAAATGGAAAAAAATCATGATCTAAAGTCATAGTTGCACAAGGGCATAGAGGTAGTGGTTCAGATGCACAAAGCCTCTGCCTTGTGTGCTGTGTTTGAACTTTTTAGAACTTTTGCTTTGTGCTACTTCACTCTTTTGATCATAACTTTTAGTACACAACTCAGATTCACAAGCCATAAAATTTTGTAGAAACTAGATATCTATCTTTCAAATGAAATATGGTGCATAATTAGTTCCTTTGTAGATCAATGCTGTTAATTATGAGAATTTGGTTGTCCGATAGAGGCAAAATTTGAACGTTTTTGCTTCAAATTCACTCTTGTTGCTTTCATTTGCTTTTTACTACTAAGAAAACTTAAAAAAGAAAAAGAAAATAAAAGAACAAATTTATCTTGAAAGCAAAACAAAATGCCAAGAAAAAAGGTACTAAAATATTTATAGTTCTTAAGCTAGCAAATACCCCCAAACTTAGACTTTGCTTGTCCTCAAACAAAAGAAAAAAAACAAATAACAAACTAGATGAGTTTTACATCTAAGAATTGAGTCAGCTTTCCTCACCCTTAATTCCTCAAGTGTGTGTGGTAAGCCAATCTTACATCACTAATTGTAACCTAGATGAGTTTATGCCACAAAATTAACCAATTCGATCTATAAATTTGGGTTTATATGTATATATGAACTCCATAGGCCTGCTTTTCAGGTCACTCTCCATAAATGTAGACAACACAACTTTGAGGATCAAATAGGACTTTATTAGGCTTGCAAAGTTTGGCTAGGGCAAGAAAGGTATGGTAAAGGACAACTATTAGGCCCATATCACCCGTCAAACACATAAATCACTGAAGTCTATGTAAAGCTTAACCCCGCAACAAGAATTGACCAATTAACTTCCCCAAACTTAATTTCAATTAACCTTTTTCCCTTTATTTGCTTTCCACAAGGTACCACCCAAACTTATTTCTTTCTCTCTTATGAACACTCAAGGGTAATGATTCTTTTCAATTGTTCTTTTACTCTTCTCTTTTTTTTTATTTATTCATTTAATTTTGTTTTTTTTTTTGTTTTTACTTAGAGATACTACATCTTCACTCATTTGATTCTTTTTTTTTCATGTACCAAAGGTGTAACTCTCAATTTTTTTTTGAAGAAAAGAGAGAACAAAATCACAATCAACTCACTAGCCTCACTGACACAATAGAGCTCACTTTTAAATGCTCATAACTCCACCTAACCTCCCTTAAATTCCTAATAGCTCTACTTAAAATATAATCTTGAATGATCTATATGCTTATGAGTAAGAGACACTATTTTATAGGCTTGGATAAATTTAGTGAGTTAATCAAGAAAAATACTTAAATAGACTCAAAAATGACAAACTAGCAATCAATTTCATTCATGCGTTAGCTTGTAAGTCACAAACGATTCAAAAATGGCCTAAATAATTTCCCTAATGTTATGTAGCCTAGGATTTCACCTCAAGTGACAATCAAACAAGTTCTAGAATCCATTGAAATCCAATGAAACATTTAAATCACATAAACCGTCTCTAAGTACACAAACAACTTAATGATCATGGCTAACGTGCTCAATTTTATGTTCAAGGAATAAAAAATAAAGCAAAAATTAACAAATAAGTCAAGCATGCTGATCCATGCATCATTGATCATTTTCAAGAGTTATTCGTCAATTCAATCATTATCCTATCATAGGCCATTACAATTCAAGCAAAAACAAAAAGAAAACTTTTTCTTATAGATAGGTCCTAAAACATACTAAGACATCAACAAAACAAAAACACATAACTAATCAAAAACAAAACAAAAACTATAAATTAAAACATGAACACTTCTAAGACAATTCAAACCAAAGCAAAACACCCTAAAACAATAAAAGCCTCTGAAATAAAAAGAAATGAAGCATATGGGACTTCCTTGAATTTGTGTTCAAAAGTGGACTCTTGATGATGAAGCTTTTGAGAACTCATATCCATTTTCAAAGCTTACACCAACTGAAGCTAGTTCAATCTAGAGTAACCGTAATAGGATTTTAAGTTAAAATTTTTTTCAAAGTTTTGAAGATATATGCAACTTCATTAGAGACCAAGTTAGTCTCCTTACATGATTTACTTCAAGAGTTGGTAGTTCGAGCTCAAGTTCAAGATGTTCTTGAAGTAATGGTTACAGCCTTAAACTGTTGGTATCAAGATCTTTAATTTTCAGCTTGTTATTGCAATCTAATTGACGAGAGATTGTGGCTGGTATTGCTTCATCAAGAGAAAGTTTCTTAAAAATAGAACATGCCATCAGAATAATGTTTGTACCAAATTTATAAAATGCTTTCCTAATATGGTCGCAAGGAAAACTCTGTGAACTTTTTAACCTTCGAGACACTTTCTTTCGTAAAATGGTGACTACACATCTCTCTTAGCATTATCACTTCATCTTCTCCCAATTTCCTTTTTTTGGAAAAAGTTTCTTTCATGAATCTCACAAACCTTGGTGTTTGTTCCAACAAATCTGCAAAAGGAATGTTAATATTTAATTTCTTCAAAACATCCAGAAATTTAGAAATTTGCTTATTTGAATCACTTCTTTTAAGATGTTAAGGAAAAGGGATAAGTGACACATAAGTATGGCGGTGATGTTGTTGGATGTGGTGGTTCAATGTTCTCCTTGGCATGTATGGTGGTTGTTCGTAACTTCTTTGGAAACGTCATGGGGTTGAGAGAATTTCTTCTCACTTTTCAATGTGATCACCCTCACTTCCTCCTCTAGATTTGTTTCGATATTGCTTGAAAAAGCTTCTTGAGATCTTACTAATTTTAAACTCTCTAATTGGCCGTGATTATTTGATGGAGGCTTTATGGCTTTGATGCATGGTCTTTAATTCAAGCACAAATTGTGCAAGAGCTTCCTCCAAACTACTTTTTCCTTCTTTAGGTTGAACATATGGAGAATAAAAAAACTCTGCTCATTACCCCATGAGTAATTAGGATAATTTGTCCAAGACGAGTTATATGTGTTTGGGTAAGGATAGTATTGTTGCCCTTAAAGTTTGGCACATAATTGGTTTGGGAGGTGGTTTGGTATGCAAAGGGGTTCCCAACTGATCAACACTACAATGATTCTCACCACAAAACTCATAAACTACATTCACATTTAAATTTCCGTATTGTCATGATAAGGCTACTACTTGAGTTGCTAATGCTACAAGTTTTTCTTGAGCTATTAATACGTCCATGAATGCAAACACAATTGCCATGGCTGGTTGTTATAGCTTCCTAAACTTGTCACGTACCTAAAATAAAGACAACGACAACCAAAAACAAAATATAAAAATTCAAAAAAAAAAAGAATAAAATTCAAATTAGAATAGAATTATTTAGCTTGATATTACTAAAAGCAAACAATACTAGGCAACGACACCAAAAACATGTAAAGCAAAATTCACAAGTGCATAGAATAAACAAGTTATAAAGTGATAAGTAGAGTACCATTCCCACGAGGATAGTGTTACTAACAACCAAATATTGTCTCACTCCAATTTTATTTGAATGACAAATAAAAGAAATACAATTAAATGAGAAATAAACTAATAATAAAAACTACAAACTAATTAAACAAAACAACGACAATGATTTAAATTGTGAAAACTCTGAAATATAAAAGCAACATGGTGTTAGTTTTCATCTAAATTCATCCATTCTAATTCCCAAATTTAGTAACATCAATGTTTATTCCTATGTTGCCAATTAGTTTCGCTAATATAATCGTTATTCTTTCTCAAGCAAAAACAATGCATGTTTCTAAGAGAGAATTATATCTTTGTCAATTCTAGCAACCTATAAATATCTATGAAGCATAAGACATTTAGTGGTTGCATAAACCACAAATAATTCTGTCTTATGCCAATTTATGGCAAATTAATTAAGAACTAATATAAATTAACTTCTTAGTCTAATCTATATCTCAAATCATGAAAGAGTTGGCTAGACACTCACAAGCAATAAGAATATAATTAAATTGCCCAACAATTATGGAATAAACATATGATATATTAAATTTAAAGAACTAGAATATCAAAATTTGGTTACATCTTAACCCTAGGAAAGAAAACGTAGTTCTTAATCAAAGTAAACAAAACACAAATCATAGTTGTAGACATGATACAAAGGAAATAAATTAAAGAAAGCAAAGAAATTGAAGAAAAACTCTTGTCTTTAGCCTCTAGCTGCCTTCCTTGACTCATTGGAACCCTTTGAACTCCCAAACATGTTTTATGAAGTTTTATTTCTAGGTATCGGGTTTTAGAACTCAAAAATTGGAAAAACTCATGATTTCAAGTTGTAGTTGCATGGGGGTGCAGAGGTAATGTTGCAGCTGCACAAGGCCTCTACCTTGTGTGCTCTATTTCAACTCTTCAAAATTTCTACTCCACACTACCTTCACTCTTTTGAAACCATAATTTTTAGTACACAACTCAGATTTAAAACCGTAGAATTATATAAAAGCTAGACATCTAGAGTTTTCCAATGATATATGACATATAATTTGGCTCTTTGTAGATCGATATAGTTACTTCTAAGAAGTTGACTGTCCAACAAAGGTGAAATTTGAACCCTTTTGTTCCAAATTCACTCCGATTGCTTTCATTTGCATTCTAGAACTAAGAAAACTTAAAAAAAAAAAAAGAACAAGTTTATCTTGAAAACAAAACAAAATGCCAAGAAAATAGGTACTAAAATATGCATAATTCTTAAGCTATCAAGCATCAATGAACAAGCTAATGCAAACATGAATTTTCTTGCTAGAGAATGGAAGAGAATGGACCATAACTTCTTCCTAGCAATCCCAATACATCACTAAGTGTTGCTTAGCTATTGTATGGATGATCCTTGTACACTCCTAGGGTGCATCTAACTTACTATATATTTTATAATGTTTACGCATCCTCATTGATTCCTCTAAGGTTGTTGTTTTGCGAGAATTGACAAATATTTTATCAAGTTTTTTGTGCCACCAAGATTTAACAAGTTTATTCTCATTGGAAGACAATAATTTGTTCCCTTCTATGCTACATAAAACCAACATCATTTTACCAAACAGTGATGTCTTGAAAAGCTTGGAATTGTGTTTGTTTTTTCTATCTGATGTGAACTTTTTGGCCATGGAAAGATACTCCATACTTTGACCAATGAAGGGCCAAGCTATGCTTCTAGGTGGGAGCTGAGTGTTATTTTTAGAGAGTTTTGGGTTTGAACACATAAAAATAGAGAGTAAGAGATATGTAGAGTATAACAAATAGAAGTAAGAGCAAAAATAGTTTCATTTCTTTGTTGTTTTACTCTGCAATTTGTGACTGTTGTTAAGTTATGATCGAATCGTTATAGTAGTTAGGAGTTATTTAAAGGCAAAAGTAAGAGATAAATTATTTGCAACTTGCAATTGATGTGATATAAATTTTGAGATATGATGTTCGAACTTACAATATGTTAGAAATTTATTCATGTTGGATTATTTACCCTAGAGGCTTGACTTTCATCATGATTTGCACAGGTTAAAAATTCAAGCTGATTCTTGGTTGGAAGGAATATCATTCCTAAAATTGAATGGAGATTCCATTCATGGCTATTTTTTATGAAAAAACATTTAAAACAAGTGATAATATTATTGGTTAACAACTTAACCGTTTCCATTAGCTACTTAAACACATTTTTATACATATAGGAGTCTCTATTTGCGTACAACTTAGCCATATATGTATATCACTACTTTAACTTTAGTCTATTATATTTATTGCCGTTATTGATAATTTTTAAAACAAATATAGCCATCTTTTCTTACTTAAAGATCATATAGGTCCTATTTTATGAAGTACTAGCTTGACAAAATTAAGATTGATTAAGAACAATGAGTTAGAAAATCACAAGCAGTAGAAAACAAGAAATAAAATAGAGAGGCACACAATATACATGGTTCAGCTATGATCCCTCTTAGCCTACATCCATGGATGCCTTTTCCAAACCATGAGCAAGTCCACTAAATCAATCTCAAGATTCAATTACAAACAAGCTTACAAACATAAACAAAGATCAAATAGAAACTCGCTTCCAAATTTGATGAAGTTGCATGCAATCCTCTTGAATTGACTTGGGTCTCGATCAGCTAAACCTCTTACTCAACTAGACATGAGTTAGGTTCCCTTTAATTGTGCTACCAAGTGTCCATCTTAGTTGAAGCTCAAGCTCCTTTTGAGCAATGAAGACAAGAGACTCCTTCTATTGTAGAATAAACTTGAATCCCTTAAGTTTTTCAACATATAATGAAGAAGATAAACCAATATCTAGCCAAAAAAAGACTCTCTCAATAATTCTAGGCTTTTAGATCTGGAGAGCTTGAAGAAATTGTCTATAAAGAGTGATATATATATATATATATATATATATATATATATTAAACATCTTATCCATATGATGAGCAAAGGGCAAATATTGATGGCTAAGATTTTGTTGACATAGACATGCAATGTTGTCACAATAGAAAATCATGAGGGCATACAATAGAAACATTCAATATAAAATAAAATATTTAGGTTCGTAATTTGCCAACACTAATAGCCCTTACAATCTCTCTTTTTGTTCTAAGTTGATGCTAGGGAAACCTTCAACCATACTAACCAGGAATTTTAGGAACAATAGGAATTGTTGTAGTATAAACATGAGTGAACTGCACTTTATAAAATCAACAAAATTTGCATCAATGGTATCATAAATAAATCATGAACTTAAGGCCAAAATCATGAAGTATGATGCTCTATAGTTAACATATGGAACACTGCAAAAATGTCATCTCATAAATGCCAAGGACAAAGAATAAAACTTATTAAAAAAATGATAAAAATATGATATGTGCATAGGATGAATTCATGTGAAAACACAAAATGAGCAAGGTAAATTGAAATTCACACATTATGATCTGTTAAAACACGTGAGAACATGAAGCCTGAATGTGAGGACACCAATCAATCGAAAAGATGAAACTTCCCTTAAAACAGTAGGCACTCATCCACAAATCAAATTAACAAAAACCTTAGATGAAATGTAGTAAGAAATTGAATATAAGAAGAGACAAAATGAGTTTAGAATATGAAAAAACACATCCAAAGTCAATTCACGTTGAATGGCATTTGAAACCAAATATGACAAAATTTATCAATCTTGGGAGACTCATAAAATATGCACAAGAATCAAATTTCAAGAGACAGTAAACTTATCAAGCTGAAATCAGATGGCTAAAATTCTCAATTTTAGAGAAGAGATTGATAAGAAATACAACCTTTTCACATTAGTGGGTGTAGTGTCCTTAAGGAGGAAAAAAACATATTGGTCAAAATTTCATAAGAAACTCGCCCCCTCTTTTAAGCAATTGTTGTTTTTCTTTTTCTTTTTTTTGGTTAATTTTCTTTTTTTTTTCCTTTTTTTTAAAAAGCTATTTTTTTTAACATTCAACAGTAACCATTTAGAGCTTTCACTCATTGGCTTAAGGTGGCCTTCTCTAATAGAAGATTTTTCAGAGCATAAAGGCCATTACACCCAATAAAATTACTCAAAGGTAGCTTTCACTCTTTAGTGCAAGGTAGCCTTCCTAAATGGTAATGAATAAGATGGTTGCACACCAACATCTGCATAACAAAATCAAAGTTTGTACTAACCTAAAATCTGCTAAGAGTAAAACACCAATTCAGAAATCATTAAAAACAAAAGATACCATACAATATTATATGAAACACAATAAAAAAGATGAATAACAATCAATCTGAAATAACATATCATAATCACTACGAAAATTGGTTAAAAAAGGAGAAAATAAGAATTTTTTTTATCTTTTACAAAAAATGGTAAAAAAATCAAAATAGCAGCAAGTAAATTCCAATTGACTTTCTCAAATTGTTATATGTTTGAGTATCTAAAGTCTTTAATGAAAAGATCAACAAGTTGGGCATGAGTGTTCACATGCCACAAAGTGAAAACTTTTTCTTTAACAAGAACATGTATGAAGTGGTGTCTAATGCCAATGTGCTCTACATGTCAGTGTTTAATTTGATTTTGAAATGATGACGACATTGGAGTTATCACAAAAGACAATGAAAGTTTCATGTTCAAAGCCATCGTAAAGAATCATTTGCTTAAGTTCCTCCTGCATAGTTGATGTCCAACTAGCACCTTCAAGGGCTTGATCGTTCCTTGGCTTTGGTGACTCATTTGTTTCAGCTTTACTACATGTTGGTTATTGTTCTACTATTTTTGGCTTAGCATCTTGTAATTCTGGTGTTCTCACAACAAGGGATTGTGTGAGAATATTATTACTATCGATATCATCTTTTTTGAACACATCTCTAGTAACTTCATTATCACAAAACACAATATTTATACATTCTATGGTAAGTTTAGTTCTCTCATCATTGATTCTATAAGCCTTGCTGTTAATAATAGACTTATGACAAACAAGATTATTTATCAACAAGTAATTGTTGTCACTAAAGTGTTGCCCAGTCAAAATACAATTCCTTTGTTGGTTTACAACATGGCATTGATCTTTTGAAAATTTCACAATGTGATCATCATCACACATCAGACTTATGCTAAACAAATTTGCCTTTAAACCTTCAACATGGAGTGCATTCTTTAAAGATGGTAGACCCTGCACAGTTTGTGTATCTTTCCTACAAAATTTGCCTTTATTTCCATCACCAAAACAAAACCAGCATAGATAATTTCAAAATCTGACAAATAAGATCTATTTCTAGTCATGTGTCTAGAGCAGCTACGATCAAAATACCATTGATCATGATTACCATCCAACGATGAAGTGTGGGTAACAAAACAAGACATGTCTCTCTTAGGTTTCCAAATTCTTCTTGTCATGTTATTTGCATTTCTCATTCTAACTTCCTTACCACTTTGAATGAATTTAGACAAATAGAATTCCAATTTAAAACATCTAGGATGAATGTGACCCTTTTTTTGACAAAAATAACAAATTAGAATAAACTTAGTTACCTGCCCTGTTTCAATTTTGTTGGTTTTAGCTGTTGCATTAGTTGCCTTCACGAATGTGCCTACTAAAGATCTCGATGTGCTAAAAATATTGCTTGAGTAACCAAGGCCTGTTTTGTCTCCATGAGGTTTTCCAATGCTAGAACTTTGTAAAGCTTGAGTGTTCTAAGTAACAATTTTTCAATTGTTGCTTTAGCCTCACTTAGTTCCTTCATAGTGTGATCAAAGATAGATTGCTTGTTAGCAAGGTCACGATTGAGTGCTTCGAGATCTTGATTGAGTGCTTCCACTTAGTTAGTCAATTCCTTCTTGATTTCTTCAAGTTGATTGTTTTTGGATTTAACTAACTTGATTTTTTATACCATTTCAAGCCATTGATTGAACATTTGATCATAGGCCTTTTTTCGTTCATCCATATCAGAATCTAATTCGTTAAATACATTACTTTTAGACGCTTGATCAGAAAATGCTTGAGAGTAAGTCATAAAGGCCAAAAAATTGATTTTATAATTAGTCTAATTATCTTCGCTATGATTTTTATCTTTATCACTGTCACTCTAAGTTGTAGAGATAGTATGTCCATGTTTCTTAAGTGTATTTGCATAATAAGCTTGTATATGACCAAAGCCCTCACACTCTCTATATACTTAATGACCTTGTTTTTCTTCTCACTTTCTTTTGAGACTTTTGTGAATAAGTGGAAGAGAAATTTGATTTGGCAAACTTTTTTGAAATCCAGACTTTTTTCTCCCATTAAAATTTCCATTCTTAATTTTATTCCTGAGCAAATTAGAATAGTTTTTGGCTAACAAGACTGTTTTCTCCTCATCAAGATTCTCAAAGTCTTCGATTGAAAAATTATCAGGCCTTTGTGTGCACTATAGAGCTACTCTAGAAGTTGACTTGTCCTTATTCCATCATTTCAGATTTGCTTCATATGTTTGAAGTGAACCTATAAGCTCATACATATCAAGAATTTCAAAATCTTTGCATTCTTTAATGGAAGTCACCTTTGCTTTGAATCTTTTGGCCAATGATTTGAGCACTTTTCTAACAAGTTTAGCATCAAAATAGACTTCACCTAATGTAAAACATTCATTACAAATATCACAAACTCTAGCATAAAAATCAGAAATAGACTCATCATCATACATTGTGAGATTTTCACAATTAGTGGTGAGACACCTAAGTCTAGATCTCTTCATAGTTTGTGTTTCTTCATTTTTAGTTTGAAGCTTATCCCAAGCCTCCTTGGCCATTTCATAGTTAGCAATTATTTTCATCTGATGACAAGACATAGCATTAAACATGGCATGTAAAGCTCTTGAATTCCAATTAGCCTTTTCAAGTTCCCCAGGCTTCCATTTATCAATTGGTTTAGAACTTGATTTACCATCAATAATCACAATTGGAGGAGACTAGCCATTAACAATAGATAACCACACACATTCATCCAAATATTTCAAGAAAGCTCTTGTACGATTTTTCCAATATGGATAACTCGAATCATCCAACATTAGGGGTCTACTGATAGACCCACCTTCACGAAATGAATCCATTCACAATAAAATGCACCCAGTAATAAAAAAAAAAAAAAACCCGACAAGTAAACAAAAAGAAAAAATGCCCACCAAGAACAAGCACGGAGCAACTATAATCACCAAAAGCCAACAGCAATGACGAATACCCAACAAGTATAAACACTCAACAACTAAAAAAAATTTTAGCAAGTAAAAGCTATCCAGCAAGTATAAACATCCAGCAAGCTAGAAAAACATAAGCGAGCACAGATCAAATTGAAACAACTTATGAACACCAGCTTTGATACTAAATGAAAGATCACATGGGTCCCATTTTAGGAATTACTAGCTTGATAGAATTAAGATTGATTGAGAATAATAAGCTAGCAAATCAAGACAATAGAAAACAAGAAATAAACAGAGGGACACACAATATACATGGTTCAACTAGGATCCCTCCTAGCATGCCTCCATGGACACCCTTTCCAAGGCATGAACAAATCCACTAAATCAATCTCAAGATCCAATTACAAACAAGCTTACAAACATAAACAAATATCAAATAGAAACTTCCTTTCAAATTTGATAAAGTTGCATTCAATCCTCTTGAATAGATTTGGGCCTTACTCAGCTAGGCCTTCCACTCAAGTGGAAATGAGTTAGGCTCCCCCTAACTGTGCTGCCAAGACTCCCTTTTTTGTGGATGAAGCTTGAATCCCTCGAGCTTTTTCAATGAATAATGAAGAATAATGAAGAAGATGAACCAATATCTGGCCAAAAAGACTATCTTAACATTTTTGAGCGTTTAGATTTCAAGAGCTTGAAGAAAATCATCCATAAAGAGTAATATATATACCAGACATCTTATCCACATGATTAGCAAAGGGCACAAATCAATGTCTAAGATTTTGCTAACATGGACAGTGCAATGTTCTCACAACAGAATCTTAGAAACATTCAATATAAAATCAAGTATTTAGGTTCATAATTTGCCAACACTAACAACCCTTACACTTATCCAATAGCAATCAATTGATTAATCTATTTACTTGTCCTTTTGAATAATCTTATCTATCAATATCATGAATAACAATTCGTCCACTTTCTAATTCATTTTAGATAACTATATATGTTTCTCAATAAACCAATATGAATGGAGAAGGAACCAGTCATAACTCTAGTATCAATACAATTAACTGAAGATAATTTATAAAAATATGGTAATCATAAAGCCAGGTTAATTAATAAGCTAAAACTCGAGTGATTAAGAGATTATTAAGTAAAAGGGTTTTTGCAAGTTCGCTCTATTTAAGTTAATAAAACTGCAAATTGATCTATTGCAATTTTGAATAAGTTGTAGTTGTCAATATATTTGGGAATTCTTTCTAATAAACTGTAATATTAGAAGTTAAAAATGATGTGATGTTTGGTTTAAAAGAATCAACAAGAGAACATATGGAAAGTTATGCTACTCTTCGATTCCAAAAAAACAAGGAATGGAATCTTGATATCTAATAAGCAAAATTGAACAAACAAAATATAAAAGCAGTCCCAAGAACAGATTATAAACATATAATTATGGACTCTTGTAAATTGATATTTTAATGTTTGTCCTTTCCCAAACAACAAATAATCTTTCTTCCAAATCCTCCAGATACTCAATATCTCAAACTTTTTCTTGTTGTGATCTTGCGGCTCATTTCTTTGTTCAAATAGAAAAAAATAGATGGAATAAAAATAAGGATTATACAAGTAATAAGAATTATATTTCTATTAGAAATAAAAAGATCTTTAATTAATATAAATGTAGAAGTTGATAATCAAATCTAGTTATAGCAAAGGGCAAGATTATGGGTGTCAATTTTGACACAACATGTACACGATATAGAATTAGCAGGCTAGTGTTGATACAATTACTTATTGGTACTCAACACGATTAATAAATGTGATTTGTGTTCACAGTGTTCAATATGTCAACCTATTTAATGGCATAAATAGTTAAATATATTATGTTAATCATCAACTTGCAAACTCATTTATTGACATGAACTATTAACTACTTACAATATATATATATATTTTAAATTTGAAAATGATATATTATGAAGTAAACTGACCCATGTAATAGTAAAGTAGAATGATTTTAATTATTTTTTATCCTAATAATTATGTATATTCTTATAATAATGTTAATTGATATAAATATATAGAATATGATTAATTATGCATAAATGGGTTAAACAATAAGTAAATCATGTGAGTTAAATATGATATGATTACAACACGTGGATGACATGTCTAATAACTATGCTACATCTGCGTTTTACGTCTTAACACGAATAATTAAATGTATCGAATCTATGTTAGCCAAAATTTCATTGGTTTATATCCTGACACGACACAAATATGATGCAAACATGAATTGTCACCCTTATAAAATATGACCCATATAGAGATGTGGGAAGAGTTTGATTGAGAAAGTGAAATGGAGAATAGTTTGAGGCTCTATTAGGTATCATATATGGATGTAGGTAGATGCTAGGAAACGATATTAAATATAGTGTCTTTTATATATAATGATTTATTATTTATATCTTATTAATTTTGATGTTCAATATGCTTCCACATGATCTTACTTTCCATCTCTTGATTAGTAGATGAGCAAGAGTATTGAATATATATTCTTGAAGATTTTTTTATCTTTTTTTTATTAATATACATTTCTTTCTCCAATCAAATATTTTTAAGGATAGTTTTCTAATCATGACTTTTTCATATTTATTTCATGACCTCTTTGTATTAATGGTTTGAGATGTTATATATTTCCCTTATAAATTTTTGGATCCTTTTGTATAATTTTATCTTAGGAGAACATTGAAAAAGAAAAAAGAAAAAGAAGGAAAGAAACTGATAAGCAACGGTCTAATGAAATAATAATAATTAATAATAAGAAAGAAGAAGTAAATAGAATAATAGAACCATTATAATGAAGTTTCAACTTGAGAGTTAAGCAGAACCTAGCTAGGTGAAAATGAAGAATAGTAAGTGCCATTGTCACTTATAGCATGCACAGAAAATTTCAACCCTACTCATGATTATTTTTTTCTAAAGTAGCTTACAATTTGATTAATGCATAATCTAATACGTCTTCTCCAACTTAATCAAGAAAAATTATTGATGCTTCTGATATATTCTGGTAGCACTGCAGAAGTGTGCCATGATCAAGTATAAGCATATGTTCAACTGAAGGATTAATAAACCCCTAGTCAATGTAATTATGAGCAAGATGCATACAACTCTAGATTCATGATATTCAAGATAGATAAACGGAGCTAATCTGTAAAATTGCAACATATTATCACATTAGAGTTGTTTAATCAGTAAACAAGAGCCTCATTACCAATTACTATTATGTAGCCACAAGGTCTTCATAACGAAAATGCTTTAGCACCTAAAAAGATTTACCTAATCGAATAACTTTACCTAATTTACTATATATAAAAATAATGAATTACACTGCGAATGAAATTAAGTTCAGGAGTTTGTTCATATAATGATCATATATATAACCTTTGTATGCTTTATATTTTTCATAAATTCAAACATTGCATCAAATATAAGCAAGCTAGACTTGTAATTTGCATTTGAAATATATAAATTCATATAATCTCTCTACGTGATGCCTATAATTTAACTGCTTTTCTTAAAAAAATCACTCCTTAATTCTCTGAGGATCTTTTACATGAAAAGTGTTAGTAAGAGTATAAGAATTTGATATTTGAATGAAGGCATCCAGTGTTGTTATTATTATTATTATACCTGAATATATTTGAATAGATTTAAATATATATGAATCTTAATTATATTTTTAAAAAAATTTTAAGGAATGAATTAAAACGTTTGAAACAATATTTTTAGACATATATCCTGATTTATGCTATTTCCACTTGTATTTTTATTGATATATTATATTTAAAAATCAATATTTTGAACAATTAATGTAAAAGTATTCAAAATTTTAAGATTTTAAAAATTATTTGTTTTGTGCTGAATTATTAAACATAATTGACTATAATATGAATTAGATTTTTTTAAATATGTGTATTTGTGTACAAAGTTATTTTTTTATTAAAGGATTTGATGTATAAAAAAGCTAAATGATCCTTAAATTTATTTTTTTGTGAAAAAGATTAAGGAACAAAATATAAATGAGAGATAGTTACTAATTTTTTGGCAAAAAAAAAAAAATTAGGTTATATAGAAATAGTGCTATAAATAAATTTTATAAGGATATTTAAGAGAATTAATGATAAGATAAGCAATGAGATATGTGCTTTTCGATAGAAACAAAAATATTTGACTTTTTTATTAACTTTTCGAGATTCAATCTTAAGAAAAAAAAGAGTTAAAAGATCTAGATGACTAAAAATTAGTTAAATTCAGTCTTTACATGCAAAAAAAAAAAAAAAAAGAAACCTCCTAACTCAAGTTGGCAAAAAAAAAAAAAGGATAATTTGACAAACTCTTATCAGTTGATAACACTTTCAATAGAAGTTTAACTTTCTTTTTTTTTTTTTTTTGAGAAATAGCTTTAAGTTAAAATAAAGTTTAAATAAAACTATATATAAATCTAAATGATATGTTTGTCTTCTTTAATTTAACATTGGATTGAAATGTCTAAAAATAATATTTTATACATATTTTTTTAATAATGCTCTTTTGCTTGTTTGGCATATTAAAAATATTTACAAATATTTGATAAAATTACAATTGAAGCATTCATATATTTAAGAATTTATAATTTTAATTAATTTATGTTAAAATATTAAAAATTAAAAGGAATAATATTATGATGATAATAATAAACACAAACGTACAAAACCATGCTCGTTATGCACTTCATGGTCTTTTTATTTCATCATATATTTCTAATAAATACATTACACACACACACACACGCACAAAAACACCCACACATACAAGCCACTTGTATTTGGTACAATAACCAGTGCCACTGTTCTGTTTCGGCACCATGCCAACCAAAATGTTAAAATTAAGCTCTCCCACCAGGCGTCTTATGACAATTAGGACTAGGACAAGGTGTATACTGACACTTGTCACAACAATAATAATGATGATTTCCAGTGTTGTTTCCATACTCATTACAGCTCTTTCTCTCTCCTTCATCTCCAAAAGCAGGAGTTTCGGTACCCATGTTTGGAGCTTCAAATTTGACATCATTGTTAACGGTAGCGTATGCCCTTTCTTGATCTGTATTTGTCTCGCTCAGGAGTTTACGCTCAGCTATCAGCTTGCTCTTTTCCTCCAAAGTTAGCCTCTTAGCATCAGCTCTCAAACTTGCCAAGACCAACAGGAAGCCAACAAATATCAATGTTATGGTCTTCACGATCGATCATGTAGCAGCTATAACCCTGCAAAGTGAATGAATTAAAGCTAAGTATCGAAATGATTAGTTAATATCTTAGTTAATTTTTATAAATTAATATCATGTATAAATGAAACTAGGGCTGTGAGAAGGTTTTGCAACGAGAAAATTCATGTGGAGAGAAAATGGAAAGATTGGAGAGTATATAGGCGAATTGCATCGCTGTTTAAGGATTAGATGAAGTTTTACGTAAGCACTAAGAGGCAATCGTACAGTGGAGGCTATCGCAAATTATTACAGCACAACGGGAGAGGCTGTGGACACCTAAGATGCAATTATGATGATCATTGATAATCACAGCATTTTCTAATGATTGATATTCAAATCTTCAATGACTAATCATACACAGAATGTGTGTTTCACATTGTAGGGTTCACAATTAGGTGATTCATGTTAAAAAAAGTTAAATTTATGTGTTCCTTGTCATTAATTTGTTTGCTTGCAGTGTAGATCACTTCACTGAACTAAACTTACTGAGGTGACTGAAATATATAATGCAAATTTAGGTAATAATTAAATTATATGGTTTAAGTTGATAATAAGAGTAGATTTGGAATAATTGTGTTTTCTCTGATCTTTGGATAAAATTAACAAAGGCACGGACTTGGATTCTTTCAAACCGTCAAGCAACCTGATGAAGGAAGATTGGCTAATTTGAAAGTTTCTGAGCTCAAAGAGCCAAGTGGAAATAATGATTAGATTGATGAGTCAACTGCAGCAAAAGATAAATACCAGAGTTGGCAACAGAAACAAATAATTAACATGCTTACACACGTCAGTATATTTAGCCCAGCATCGAATACTTCTTGAAGTCAGTATAACAATGAGTATAACCTAGATAAAAATGACGAATAATAAGTGGCATTGTCATTTATAGCAGGTATAGAAAATTTCAACTCCACTCATGATTATTTTTTCCTAAAGTAGCTTAAAAAATGATTACTACACAATAATACGTCTTCTTCCAACTTAATCAAAAAAAAAAAAATTATTGATGCTTCTGGTATATTCGATCTGTTAGCACAGTAGAAGTGCGTCATTATCGAGTATAAGCATATCAACTGAAGGATTAATAAGCCCTAGTCAAAGTAATTATGAGCAAGATAGATACAACTTAAGGGTTAATGATATTCAAGATAGATACAGGGAGCTGATTAGTAGTTTTGCACCATGTTATCACATTAGGGTTGTTTAATCAGTTAACTACATTACATACAACTCTAGGTAGCCACAAGGTCTGAACAATGAAAACGTTTTAGCACTTACCAAAGATTTACCTAATAATTGAATAGCTTTGTCTGCAGATATAATCTCTTTTTATATTGTAGACTTGCCTGGAGCAACAAGCAAACAACAAAACTGGTCATATATATTGATAGCAGTTGCCAAGTTTAACTAAATTATGAACCCCTTGATTTGAAATTGTTAAATACATCGTATTAATATATGTTTATAATTCATCTTTAATTTTACTGGTGACCAAATAAAATCCTAATGGAAGCAAAGGATCGATCTTATAATATTCCGTATGTGAGCCAAAGGAGAATTGCACCTACGTATGATCATCAAATGATAGATGTTAATTTAGCTAATAATTACCTCACAGGAAAGACTTGATCAATGAAAATGTATAATCACCAAAAGTTTAGTTAATTGAATAGCAGCGCCTAAATACGCTAATCATATTAGCTAGCTATCCTTTAACTTTGTTTATGACTTAATATTAGCTAGCCACTCATAAATGAAGATAAATAAAGTGTACGTGCTTTGGACGATATATTTAATTCCTCTGATATTTTATAGCTATCTAGTCTTTTATAAACAAGTTCTTCAATCAATCTATGTGTTTACATGAAGATGTACAATCATTTGAAGGAAAATTAAGGAAATCCACTCTCGATTCAAATTAGATATCGAATTGATTTGTAAATAAATTAATAAAATTTGGTTTAAATAGTTTTTACTTGACTCTGATTCTCAACTATGCTATATTTTTTGGTGATATTTTCAACAATATTATGCATACAACTCATATAATTTGATTTGATAAAATATTTCTATATGGATAAAAAATAATAATTAAAGAGAAAAATATAATGTCAAATTGTATAACAATTGTTGTATGAGTTGATTGTATATATAGAATTATTTTATATTTCTTATATAGATTAAAATTAAATTCAAGGCTCTAATAATTGAAGTATCGTTATAATTACAAATAATTACTATAAACCTCTCATATATTACTATCTATTGATAACATTGCATCGGATTATATTAAAAATTTCTTACAGTTACAAGTACTATCGGCTTAAGGCTCTCCTTGATTCTAGACCCCTTATAGTATAATGTGTTATTTTTATTGAGACGACTTTTATAAATAGAATTTAATTTTATTTTCCAGTACATGCAGTTCAATATATACTATCAACTGAACGAGTCAGATGTAGACTAGTAGAAACGTCAGGTTATCAATTGTGGTTATCAACCTGCATGAATATTTCAAGTAAACACACACAAAACCATGCTCGTCATGCACTGCAAGGTCTCTTTATTTCATAATATTTCTAGTGAAAACATTCAATACATACATACGTATATACGTACATACATCATACATGTAACAAGTGCCATTATTATGTTTGGTTACAATGCATGCTACTTTCACAATCTCACAAGCCAACCAAATTCATAAAATTAAGGTCCATCACCAATTTTCTGAGGACAAGGTGTATACTGAGGCTTATCCTTACACCAATAACGGTGACCTTCAGTGGTGTTTATAAGAGTATCATTATAACTCTTATTTGCTTCGTCATCTCCAACGGCAGCAGTTTCGGTACCCATGTTTGAAGCTTCAACTTTGGCAACATCATTAACGGTAGCGTCTGGCCTTTTTTGATCTGTATTTGTCTCGCTCAGGAGTTTACGCTTAGCCGTCAGCTTCCTCTTTTCCTCCAAAGTTACCCTCTTGGCATCAGCCAAACTTACCAAGCCCAACAGGAGGGCAACGAAGAACACTAGTAACGTCTTCATGGCCGATCATATAGCAGCTATAACCCTGTCAAGTGAAAAAATAAATCCAAGTTATCAAATGATTAATTTATACGAACATAATATATAAAATGAAACTGGGGCTATGGGAAGTACCAGTTTGACAACGAGAAAATTCATGTAGGGAGCAAATGGAAAGTTGGACAATATATAGGCGAGGTGAGTCCCTGTTCAAGGATTATAGTGAAGGTGTAGATGAGCACTAAGAAAGCTATGGTCACAGTACAGTGGGTGAGGCTGTGGACACCGAAGCTGTAATGATGATTATCAATGAAAATCACGGCATTTTCCATTTATCGATATTCAAAATTTAAATTGACTAATCATACATATTGTGTGCTCACATTCTAGGTTCAAAATTAGCCGATTCATGCAATAAAGTGAAAAATATATCGCCTGAAAATATGAAACATCGGGTAACTGAACTCACTGAGGTGACTATATAAACAAATATTTGCAAATTTAGGTCATATTCTTCTGAAAGTTTCTGAGTTCAAAGAACAAGTGGAATATAATGATTATACCACACACACACACACACACACACACACACACACACACATACTAGTTGGGCTCTACTGGGTTGCATACTTAATATTATATCTATATGAAGACGAGCTAATACCTTTCCAATTTTTGCTCTCATTTCATTACTGTTAACTGAATGAAATCCCGTCTATTTAAGGATGTCTAATAAATTTAGAGCCACGTTAAAGTGTGGACAACTAATTCGTCTTGGCTAGACATTAAATAAATAAGCTTATAGTCCGATTAACTTTGGCAGTTGCTATCAATTTTATATAAGATTATGGATATTATCATCTTTAAAGACTAATATTGCAGATCAATAAGTATTGTTTTCCATCATAATTATGATTTAATAAATAGCAAGCTAGCTAGTTAAATTGTACATGTTGATGTCTGAACAGAACAAATAGTTACTATACGTCTACACTGCCATCTTCGACATATTATACGAAAATATTGTAGTAATTATAAAAAAGTTGGCATAATGCTTTTTCACTAATATTGTTCTTATGCCAACAGATGTGATATATTCGAGAAGAAGGATCAAAGATATTAATGCAATTAATTAATGATACATTGCTGTTAGAAATAAATTTGTACTAAAAGTTTTAAATGATGTCATTTTTTTTTTCAATGGGGTTTATTTGTCAATAGTGGGAGACAAATAGCATCACAATACACCAAGTCAGCTAAAGGGTTGCGCCTATTTCCCAAAACATGAATGAATCATGAGGAATACATCAATTTCAAATGAATTTAGTTAATTTAAAAATTTTCAAATAAACAAAAATAGATTTGTAATTATTAATAGTCAAAAGATATTATAATTTGTGTCACAGAAAAAAAAGAATAATACAACGCTTATAAACTATCTTTATTAACATAATTTATTATTAATATTTGTTTATTCAACCAAAGTTTGTATAAAAAATTTGTAAGTATAACATTATTTTAAAAACAAACTTATATTATGATAATAGAAATTTCTTTTTCTGAAAACAAAATAAAACTTTTCAATCAAATTAAACATTTCAGTTTCGGTTGTGCTAAAAGCATTTTTGACATTTAAAAGAAACAATGATGTACAATTAATTGACTTTTTTTTTCCTATCAAGTTTTAGACGTTAAGATAATTATTATGATCAATTCACAGGTAACAAATTATGATTTATATAATGCAATTATGAGTACAATCCAAAACGCAAGTTTGCATATTCTCAGTCCCATGGAAAACACTAATTAAAGAATAAAACCTTAGTTCCACAATTAGTATCGTTTTTATACATACGTACATGTGTGTGTGTGTGTGTGTGTGTGCGCAGTGGACACAAAAATAGATCCATGTATAATTTTTAAATTAATAATAAAACAATAAAACAACATAAAGTAATAAATCAACAAACAATGAATTAAGTAGTAAGAAATAGTAAGATACTGCAACAGATACATCAAAATAAGAAATTAAAACTCACAAAGAAAAAAATAAAAAAGAGGATATTTAATAATACGTAATATTTAAATACCAGTTGTGATCTGCTTACCTTAACACCGAGAACCTGCAATGTTGGTTTTATGTCCTTCCATGTTCCATCTTTCAAATCGTAAAGTACCAATTTTCTTCCATTTAAACTGAACAATATTTTGTTGCTCTCCTGCTCGAAAAGCAAAGGTACCAATGAGTCGAACTTTCTTTGTTTTGAAATTTGAGTTTGAGATTCTTCCACTCCATATTCAGTCGTGGCCCAAACTTCATTCTTTTCTTCAACCCTACATTCAGTGAAGCTGAGACAGTCTCTAGAATCACGTACGATTATGCCAAGACAGTCTCTGAAAACTTCAATTGAAATTATAAAAATATGTTCTATACAGCGAATATGTTCAGATGGAGGAAAGGTTAAGGATTTAAACTTCTCTTCTACCAAATCAAGTGCAGCTATCATCCTTAAACTGAAGTATCTAAGAACCCAATGGATAGCTCCATTGAAATAAGTCCCCCACGTACAAACACTCAGCTATCGTCCTTCTAGGATCAAAATGATTAGAATCAAAATCAATTCAACCGTTTTCCAATTATTATTTTTCAAGGAGAAGACATGCCCGACCCTTTGATCAAAAAGTACCTTAACAACCTTATAGTCATCAAAAGTGGAAGCATAACCATGTTGTGAAATATAATGTCAAACACAAGATCACTAGGCTTTAAATATCACTCAAGAAAAGAGCAAGGTAGAGAAAAATAGAGATGCAAGAAAGGACACGAAAGATTTATGTGGTTTGGCAATATGTCTACGTCCACAAGACAAACCAAGAAATATGTTCTTCACTAGAAAATGAAACACTTACAAGATTTTGGAGAATCCTCACAACCTCTCAACTAGAAGCTCTTATACACATTTTTTTGGTGTGTTATGTCATATGTTATGCCAAAGCGCTACTAGAAGTCACCTACTTATACTACTATAGTCCCCAAATTAGTAGGAAAACTAATCCTAAAAGTATTAGACATTATAGCCCAAATAGGATAACTTTCCTAAGTAAATAAGAAATTAGGTCCATAATCCTAAATTAAGACAAATCCTAATCCTAGAGCAACAAGGATTTACAATTAACTAATATCCTAAATAAGATTCCATTAATTAACTTAATCCTAATAGGAAAAGGATTTCCTATTTCAACATCCTCCAACTTGAAGGCTTATTTCTCTTCTATCGTGAAAATATTCTAAAGCAACTGCCCATTTCCTTGTTACCAATTATTAGGTAGCATCAAGCCCAAAAGAAGTCTTGCATTGAATGAACTTCTCCCTTTTGATAGGCTTTGTCATCATATCTACCACGTTGTTGTTAGTGTGAACCTTCTGCAATGAGATTTGACAGTCTTCCAAAACTTCATGTACAAAGTCATACTTAGCATCAAAGTGTTCTGTCCTTGAGTGAAATACCGGGTTTTTGGCTAAACATATCGCACTCTGACTGTCACAATGGATCACAATCACTTTTTGTTGTAAAATTGAAAATCATTAAGTAATCTCTTTAGCCAAGTAACTTATGTACATGCTTCTATAGTTGCCATATGCTCAATGTCCGTAGCAGACAATGCAACCTTGGATTGTAACTTAGACATCCAACTAATAGCTCCTTCTATCGTAGAGAATACATAACCAATGGTAGGCTTTCTCTTATCGCGATCTCCTACAAAATTTGAGTCCACAAACCTAACCAGTTGCTGTTGTGACTTTTGAGCTATTCGCGAAAGTGTTCAATCCAAAATCTTAACAAAATTATAATGAAACAACAAGTAAGAAAATCAAATAAAAGAATAGACAAGACAAACGACACCAGATTTATAGTTGTTCAGTCAATTAAGTCTACGTTCACTTTGGAGATCTCATCAGCTTTATTCCAATCAATAATAAAAAAGAACTGCCAAAATACGAGCAACAATTACATGGATTTCGAATCTCACCATCTTCCTATACATATACCCCAAGATAATCTCCAATATATGATATGTACTTCGAAGGAAAGACTAACCAAGAAGAACTCACCGGGCATTAGATCTCTAAGATGATTATCTTTGTAACAACACCTTAATGATACCACAGCTATGATTTTTTTTTTTTCCAAAAGACTCCAAATCATGGACCTTCAAGATCACTCCCACACATTGCCAACCTTTTTTATTCCAGTGTGTCTAAAATGTATGTTGCCAATCCATGCAATCTTCCAAGGTTTCTAAAACATTTTCTTTCTCTTCTTTTCTTGTTCTTTTTTCACTCATATGAGCAAGGCTCTTTATGTAGGCCCTTGAGTTTCTTTCCTAGTCTAACAATGATTCCTAGACTACAAGTATAATCACAACTCTTCCTATTTTGGTTTTCTTATCAAGCTATGAGCACCCAAGATTATCCTATTTAAACAAATTACAATCAAACCTAACTTCCTAGTTTGATATAAATTCCAATTTGTTTTTAATTCTAGTCTAGAAAAAAATCCTATATTTTTTAATATTCTAGCACCTTGGTTTTGTCTTTAACCATGTTGATTCCATGTTAAAGAAGGACTTCTAGTTCATGTTGTTGTGTAGGTGCGCAATTTTTGTTGTGCAAGAGCACTAACTTTCTATCTAAAACATACCCCTTCCTTGTTTGTTGTGTAGGAGTGTAACTTTTCTGCCACACTTGTGTGGGAGTGCAACTTGCCTTTCGCAGGCGTAACTTTTCACCTTGTGTTGGTGCGCAATTGCTTTAGATCTGATTTCGAACTTTCCTTCTCCATTCCAACTGCTACTCTCCACCAGCCCCTTAAGGCATTAAGTGTTTTCAATTGGATCAAGTCCAAGCAATGTTTGAACTTCCTCACTGTCCTCCCAAACCATTCCAACTCTTTTTCTATAACCCTTTTGTCGTGCTTCATCTATTTCACTAGTATTTTGACCATGACTAATTTGTTTGCTAAAGGCTACATCTTAAGATCAAATTGCTCTTTACCCTTACTAGCATCAGATGCTTCCTCTTTCTCAATCAGAGAATACACACCATTTTCTAGTTTACCCTTTATAACAGTCACAACCTTCTTAATAATTTCCATATAGCCATTCTCTATATTGACGACATATACTAGATCATCAAGCACACTAAAAGAAATCAAATTCCTTCTCAACTTAGGGACCTATCTCACATTACTGAGTACATGATCACTGCCATCAAACATCTTGACTTTGATTGAGCCAACCCCAGCTATGTTGCAAGCCTTATTGTTACCAAGGAGAACAATTCCCTCCATTTTGCCATCAAAGAACTGAAACCATCCTCTTTGTGGACACATGTGAAATGAACAATTAGAGTTGAGAATCCATTCCTTTTGGCCTTTAACTAACAAATGTACCAAAATATCACATGATTCATAATCTCCAAAAGCCATATCTCCATGGTCAGACTTCTTATCTCTTTGATGCTTTAATCTTTCGAGACACTCCTTTCAAAAATGCCCCAAATTCTTATAGTGATGACGGCTTACATTTGATTTGTCCAACTTCTTAGATGACGATCAGTACTTGCCCCTATTGCCTTTGACAGTTAGTGTTTCATTGCTGCTCCCAATACTCAATATCTTCCTTTCAGCCTTTAGCTCCATCTCCTTGAACCTAATTGCAAGTTTTAATTCTTCCATGGTTAAAGAATCACGACCATACGGGAAGGTATCTCTCAATTGACTATACATCATTGGTAAAGAATTCAGCAAGATAACAGCTTCATTTTCCTCATTGATTTTTTCCTCAATGTTTTCCAAATCAATGACTATTCTATTGAAATCATGAATATTCTCATCAATGCTCTTTTCCTCTTGCATCCTGAACCCAAAGAACTTCGCTTTTAAATATATTCAGTTTGTTAGAGATTTCATCATGTATAGACTCTCTAATTTCAACCAAATCCCTGCTGCAGTTGTCTCCTTTGAAACCTGTCTCAACACACTATCACTCAGATGTAGAACAATAGAACTATATGTTGTCTCTTACATCTCTTGTTTTTGCTCTTTAGTCGACGTAGACGGTAGTTTACTCTCACCACCCAAGCCATGAGCCATCTTCTATTGAACTAGCATGGCTTTTATCCTCTGACACCAAATACTAAAGTCACCCTTACTATTAAACCATTCCATCTCAAATTTTGTAGTAGCCATCTCAAATTCAAGAACCAAAGCTCTGATACTAGTTATTGTGACTTTTGGACTACTCGTAAAAGTATTCAACTCAAGATCTTAACAAAATTATGGTGAAACAAGAAGCAAGAAAATTAAACAAGAAAATAGACAAGACAAGTGACACTAGATTTATAATGGTACAGCCAAGTAGGCCTACATCCACTTTAGAGACCTCATCAGCTTTATTCTAATCAACAATAAAGAAGAATTACAATAATACGAGCAGCAATTACAAGGATTTCAAACCTTGCAGTCTTCCTATACATATACCCCAAGATAATCACCAATCTATGATATATGGTTACAAGGAAAGACTAACCAAGAAGAACTCACTGGGCACTAGATCTCTAACACGATTATCTTTCTAACAACACCTTAAGGATACCATACCTATGATGTTTGTTTCCAAAAGACTCCAAATCGTGAACCTCCAAGATCACTCCCACACGTTGCCAACCTTTTTTATTCCAAGGTGTTTAAAATGTATGGTGCCAATCCTTGTAGTCTTCCAAGGTCTCTAAAACATTTTCTTTCTCTTCTCTTCTTATTCTTTTTTCACTCAATTGAACAAGGCTCTTTATATAGGCCTTTGAATTTCTTTCCTAGTCTAGTAATTCCTAAACTAGAAGTATAATCAAAACTCTTCCTATTTTAGTTTTCTTGTCAAACTATGAGTACTCAAGATTATCCTATTAAAACAACTCACAATCAAACTCAACTTCATACAAATTTCAATTTGTTTTAATTCTAATCTAGAAACAAATCTTATACCTAATATTCTAATAAGACAAAACCATTAATAACAGTGCAAATTTTGACCATTATAACCTAATGCAGCCTTTGAAGTATGCTTCAAGTAACAAAGAGTCCATTTCACGATAGCCCAATGGTCTCTACCTAGATTAGCCATGTATTTACTCACAACTCCCATTGCATATGCAATCATGAAAGAAGGTAAAAGAACAAGAGTTCATGCTATTGTTTATCAAGCTTTTCATCACCTAGCTTTGGTGAGATAAGGCTCTCCATACATGCATCCACTCAATAATGATGAGTACATAAAATGAAATCAACCTTGACATCCTTGCATGTTCCATCTTTTAGATCGCAGAGTACTAATTTTCTTCCATGTACATTGAGTAGCAACAACATATCACTTACCTTGAAGAAAAGCAATTGCTTCATACTTTCCATGAAAGGTTTGGCTATTGAAATTTTCATCTAAGATTCTTTCACACCAGTTGCTTCATAACCCAAAACTCAATAATAAATGTATACCATCATTTGTATAAGATTATGTTGTTATGTGCGCTTTTGTCTTGTTAGAATATTAGGCAATAGAAGATTTATTTCTAGATTATAATTAAGACAAATGGGAATTTATATCAAACTAGGAAGTTAAGTTTGATTGTAAATTATTTTAATTGGGATAATCTAGGTTACTCATAGTTGGACAAAGAAACTAAAATAGGAAGAGTTTTGATTATATTTCCAGTCTAGAAATCATGGTTAAACTAGGAAAAAAACTCGTGGCCCCGTATAAAGCCTTGTATGTATGAGTGAAAAGACACACAACATAATACATGGCATGTTATGTAGGAGAGAAGACGGTGATAAACCATTTAAGAGCCTTTGAAAACTACAAGGACGACAACGTTTTGATGATCTTGGAAGCCATGATTTGGGATTGTTAACTGTAAGTATAGACCGAGCACCCATGAAAGTTCTTCTCTGTTAGTCTTTCCTTGGAAGTATATCTCATAGATTGGTGATTATTACTGAATATATACATAGGAAGGCTATTAGTCTTTCCTTGGAGGTATATATCGAAGCTTAGTGGTTATCTTGGCGTATATGCGTAGGAGGGTTGTACGATTAAATCTTTGCTATTACGACCAATATTCTTGTATTTCTCCTTTATTGCTGATTAGAATAAAGCTACTACTATGATCTCTAAAGTGGATGTAGACTTGATTGGCTGAACCACTATAAATCTGGTGTTCATATCTTCTTTATTCTCTTGTTTATTTTCTTGCTTCTAGTTTCATTATAATTTTGTCAATATCTCGAATTGAATGCTTCCACAAAAACCTGAAAATTCATAACAAATCGATATCAGAGCTTTGGTTCCATAATTTTAGATGGCTACAACAAAATTCGAGATGGAATAGTTTAATGGCAATCGTGACTTTAGTATTTCACGAAAAAGGATGAGCGCCTTATTGGTTCAACAGAAGGTGGCTTAAGCCTTGGGTGGAGAGAGAAAACTATCGGATGCACTTACTGAAGATAGAAACAAGAGATGCTAGAGATTGCCTATAATAACATAGTTCTACATCTAAGTGACAATGTGTTAACACAGGTTTCGTAGGAGACAACTATAGCTAGGATTTGGTTGATGATAGAGAGTCTGTATATGATGAAATCTCTAATAAACCGAATATATTTGAAGGCGAAGCTCTTTGGGTTCATCATGCAAGAGGAAAAGAGCATTGATGAGAAAATTGATGATTTCAATAAAATAGTCATTGATCTAGAAAATATTGGGGAGAGGATCAATGAGGACGATCAAGCTGTTACCTTGCTTAACTCGCTACCCTGGGCATACAATCAAATTAAATATACCTTTAGGAATAGTTGTGAGTCTTTAACCATGGAAGAATTAAAACCTACAATTAGGCCCAAAGAGATGGAATTAAAGGCTGACGGGAAAGTATTGAGTACTAGGAGCAGCAATGAAGAACTAACTGTCAAAGATAACAAAGGGAAAAATCGATCGCCATCAAAGAAGCTTGACAAATCAAAGTTTAGGTGTTTTCACTGTAAAAACTTGGAGCATCTTCGAAAGGAGTGTCCAGAAAGATTGAAGAATCAAGGAGATAAGAAGTTTGAGCATGGAAATATATGTGGCTTTTGGAGGATATGAATATGGTAAAGTTTTGGTGCATTCAGTAATTGAAAAACAAAAGGAATGGATTCTTGACTCCGGTAGTTCAATCCTAGTGTGTTTGCATAAAGAATGGTTTAAATCCTTGGATTATAAGGTGGAGGGAACTGTTATCCTTGATAACAGTCAGGCTTACAAGACAGTTGGGGTTAGCTTAATAAAAGTGATGATGTTCGATGGCTGTGATTGTGTTCTCAGTAATGTGAGGTATGTCCTTGAGTTGAGAAAAAATTTGATATCTCTTGGTGTGCTTGATGATCTAGGATGTGTAGTCAAGATAGAGAATGTCTACGTGAAAATCATTAAGGATGCAGTGACCATTATGAAGGGCAAACTTAATAATGGTTTGTACTCTCTGATTGAAAATGAAGAAGCATCTAGTGCCTAGTAAAGGGAGAGAGCGATTTTGACTAAAGATGGAGCCTTTAGCAAATAAATCAGTTCTTGGTCCAAATACTAGTGGAATAGATGAAGCACGACAAAAGAGGTGTGTGGAAAAAGTATTGGAATGGTTTAGGGGGACAGTTGGCAAGTTTAAGCATTGCTTGGACTTGATCCAAATCAAATACACTAGAAGCCCTAAGGGGCTGGAGGAGAGCAACAGCTAGAACGAAAAAGGATTTCAGAATCAAATCTGAAGCAACAGCGCAATCGTGAACATACGACAGAGAAGTTGCACTCCTATGCAAGGTACAATGCATTCTTGCGCAATTGGGTTGGGCTCCCATAAAATAAACATAGTACAAGTATGCTCTAGGTAAAGAGTTAGCCCTACTGTGCAACAGAAGTTGTACGCCTATGCAATGACGTGGACTGGGAATTCTTCTTCAACGTGAAATCAACAATGTTTGAGGAAAAAAAAGGTTAGAGAATTGTTATGTGTGTTTTTGTCTTGATAGAATATTAATCAAATAAAGGATTTGTTTCTGGATTAGAATTAAGACAAATTGCTCATAGTTGGACAACAAAACTGAAATAGGAAGAGTTTTCATTGTATTCACCACAAGAAAAATGCTCATATTTGGTGGTTTTTGGCTGCCAATTAAGTATATATTTGGCGGTCTTGAAAGCGCCACCAAATATGGTCAATTTGGTGGTTGGTCAACCTGCCAAATATGCACCTGACTATACTTGGCGCTTTTTGGCCGCCAAGTATAAATAGTTTTAAAAATTAAAAAATATATATACTTGGCAGTTTTTAGCCACCAAGTATATATTTAATTACATGTAGAGTGGAAAAAATAGTGAAACAATCGAAGGACCAAAAAATTGATTCTCAGAGACATCTGACAATTTCAATTATTTAATTATGTCCACATACTGAACTGTCATATCATTTATTCATGTTGGTCTCAATGGTGAAAATTTTAAAAGAGGCTAGTTGGATCTCTTTGACGTCAATTGATAACAGAACAATAAGAAACGAGAGACAAAGGCAAGCTAAACCAATATAATTTTTAAGGAAAAGTCAATGACATTGCATGTTCAAAATAAAGGTTCTTTTTTTTTTTAATACCCAACTTTTAGCTACATATTTTGAGCTCTAAGGAGGGATAGGAAAAAGAAAAAATGATTAAAAAAGTCACAGTATATGACCTGTAATGTGATTAAGTAAATAGACTCGAATACTTGAACACAAATTTCAAGATCATCAACTAGTTCACGCTCAATCTTTAGTGCACTTGCAAGCTCAAGTGGCATTTTTTACGTGTCTTGTTCATTATATACCTGGTCAGAACCCATCATATCAAAGAACAAAAATCATCAATGATTGCATTAAATGCAAACAAGAACCAAGGTTGAAAAACATTTAAAGAGTGCAAACGATGGGGCAGAGGGCAGTTAAAAAAAATTCAAATTTAGAACAAAGGAAGCTATAAAATTTTCAAATCAACTGACAAAAAGAAATTGGAAGTATCTTTTAAGATCATTAATGTAGCAGTAGAATAGTTGCAGCATTTATTTCTAGGTCAAAAAATTGGAGTAATACACCAAAAATAGCATTTTATGTAAGCAAGAGCATACCAAATAGCTGGTGTGAAACAAATATTTTACTGACCAAAAATACATTAAACAAAAAAGGACTTAATAATGCTTTGAAAGATCAAAAAATGCTAAGACATTACCTTGCTGCCAGCAACTAGAAGAAGTAGGGCTGGCCAAAGAAACTTAGAAATCAAAAGCAGATTTTTGTGCAACTGATGCTCAGCTTCAAAACAGCAATTTCGAATGGTTTCTGAAACTTGCAAGCAAAGGACCATCACCCACATGTTGAGCCCACTATGCAATGGCCTAATCAAGCTTAACTTGGTTGAGTCTGGCTTGAGCTTTACTCAAGCTTACCTAGAGCAAGCCTCACTAGTAGAAGCTTGTTGAATCAGGATTTCTTTGCAAGTGTAAAGTCACCAATCTATAATTCACAAAATCATGAAAACAGACACTCTTTTGCCTCATCATCAAAGCTATAATGTCTGTTGCTTTAGTCTTTTCTTTTATTAAATTTATAATCATGTCATACTACTATCTTGACAAATATAATGCAAAAGAAAAGAGAACTTCAGTTATTATCAAGGTAAGGACCCAAAACTTTCAAAATTCAAATCAACCATAGAGATTATAAATTCCTTATCAATATGGATCATCAATACAAGACCAGCTTTGTTAGACAGATTTTTCATAGTTTCAGCCATGCATCATCACAAAAGGCAACCTAAAAATAGGAACTAGAGTAAAAAGATGATCAAGTAGAGAGCTAGAATTTTTTAATTTTTCTCGCTAGGTCCTTTTCTACCATTAACAGCAGTTTTTAATAATTAAATGACATATACTTAAGCAAAAAATTTACTTGTTCAAGATTTCTCTAGAAGAAATTCGATACTTTTAGATGAACTTTCATTCATACCCTTTTCTTTCGCACTAGACTAGTTGAATCAAACTATCTAACACTACGTGAAAAATAACTTTTTGCGACGAAATTTTTCGTCGCAAAAAGTTAAAATTTCGTCGCAATAAGTTTTTGCGACAAAAATAAATTCGTCGCGCTCCAGTCGCAATATGTGAGTCGCAATAGGTTTTTTTGCGACGATTCTGGAATTCCTCGCAAAAAGTCTTTTTGCGACAAAATTTTTCTCGCAAAAAGTGGTATTCTGCGACAAATATTTCGTCACAAAAAAATCACATAACGTCAACTTTTTGCGACAAAATAAAAATTGTCGCAAAAGAGTATATTTTGCGACGAATTCCAATATTGTCGCAAATTGTTAGAAAACAACTCATTTTTTAATAAAATTATTTTAGTTAAAAAAGTTTATTGCGACCAATTTTTTCTCGCTAAATACTACCTTTAGCGACAAAAAATTCGTCGCAATAAATTTTTAACAAAAAAATTGATTATTTTTTAAGAATTTACAGATTTTATTTTTTAATTAGTTATAAATTTTAGAATAAATGACATGTCTCATTACACAACTTAATTCTTTATATTAATAATTTTATTAATTAACAACAAATTACCAAAAATTTATCACAATATATTTTTACAATATATCAACCTTTGTACATAGCAAAATTAAAAAAAAATACAAAAAAGAGAAAGAAAAATACAAAACTTCATCCTCCAAAAATTCTTTTGTTGTTGACTTTGTATGAATCCTCAAATCTTCAAGTACAACCCATCTTCAAAAATACCTATTAAAAACAA
Source organism: Boswellia sacra (assembly GCA_013180625.2). Lineage (NCBI taxonomy): Eukaryota > Viridiplantae > Streptophyta > Magnoliopsida > Sapindales > Burseraceae > Boswellia > Boswellia sacra. The sequence continues at coordinate 50,010 of SNVD02001389.1, read as the reverse complement.
AAAAATAAAAATAAAATGTTAAGTAAAAATTAAAGCATAAAAAATGAGTTTATGAAAAAAACAATGTTGAAGAAGCAAAGAATTTGATAATGTTGAGAATGCTGAGTTGTATTCCATCTTCAAAAATACCTATCAAATAAAAGACAATAATATCAATCAAATATTAAAATAAATAAAAATATATTAAACTATTAAAGAAAATATATTATAACACAAAAGTAAAAGAAAGAGTAAAAGTATTTACCAAATGTTGGGAAAAGAAAAGGAGTAGAGAATTGGAAGTGATAGAAGAAAATGAAACAATCCAAAATTAACCCATGTATATATAATAAAAGTTGGATATTTTGCGACAAAATTTTAACCTTTAGCGATGAAAATTTTGTTGCGAAATAGTTTTTAAAATTATGAAAAAAATCAAAGCGGGAAAAAGTTCGCCAAAATTTTTTTTTTGCGACAAAATTTTGATATTTTGCGACAAAATTTTCGTCGAGAAAGAGTTTCAAAATTTTGAAATTTCAAGAGCGGGAAAAAGTCCGCCCAAATTTCATTTTGCGACAAAAATTTTGATCTTTAGCGACAAATTTTTCGTCGCTAAAGAACTTGAAATTTTCAAAATTCTCAAGCGGGAATAAGTCCGCCTAAATTTTATTTCTTGCGACGAATATAAATTCGTATTTCGTCGCAAAAAACCTCATTTTGCGATGAAATTAAATCATCGCAAAACATCATATATTGCGACAAAATATTAATCTTTTTGCGACGAAAATTTCCTCACTAAAAATCTTAAAAAAAATGTTAAAGACTCTTTTATTTGTCATAAAAAGTATACAAATGTGAAAATTATAATAAAAAACTAAGAAGATTTTGAAATTAATCATACTTGGACTTTGATAATTATAAATTTATTTAGTAATTAAATAAATTTATCCAACATAATTAAATTTATTTAATATTAGGTTAAACCATACTTAGACTTGGATAATTATAAGTTTATTTATTAATTAAATTTTCATCCATAATTAAATTTATATAATATTGGATTGGTATTAAATAATTTGATGATAAATTAATAAATAATATAACAACCATATACAATAGAAATATAAAACATTATATGGTATTTAATTATTTTTTATTGAGTATTAAAATGTTAATAAAATATGTACAACAACTCAAGAATTATTTAACAAGTGTAAACAATAGTTAGACATTTATACATATGTCATAGTTGTTATATGAGCAATTACAAAAAAAAAGTTTCTTTAGTGATCAATAAATAATTAATTATTGATATTATAATCATATATGTAACAAAAAGATTCTATTCATTTTAGCTATAATTTATTTTAATTATCTATTTCTTTTAAAAACACTAAAAATATGTTTTACAAATTTAAAAAATTAATTTGTGATGGAGATAATTTAATTATTAACATATAAATGTATGTCATAATTGTCATATGTATTAAAGTGTTAACAAAATACACACAAGTCAACTATCATTAATAAATGTATAATACTTAAACATCTATACATATGACACAATTGTCATGTGCGAGTTATTGAAAAATAGTTTTTAATACTTTAATAAATAAATAATCAAATATTCATGTTATAATTATTATGTAACAAATGCATTTACTTTCAGTGAATATTTTTTATTTTTTATTCATTTTACAAATGCTAACAATTAATATTTAAAATATCTTGATAAATGCAAACCATAAGTTTGTAATAGTTGTAATTTAATAATTGAATATCTATATATGTCATATTTGTTATTATAAGAAATTGAAAATAAGCTTTTCTAATTTGATTAGTAAATGATTACTTATTCATATTATAATTATATAAAAATGTAACAAAATTGCATTTATTTTCAAGTATAGAATGCCTTTAAATTAATTATCCATTTTTTTTATAAAAATAACAATTATTAAAAATATTTTTTACAATTATAAAAAATATTTTTTTTCATATAAGTAATTTAATTATTAGACATATATACATATACATATGTTACAAGTATCATATGCATTACGAATTAAAAATTAGGTTTTGCCATTTACCAGTAAATGATTAATTATTCATATAGTAATCAATATGTAACAAATGTATTTATTTTTTGTTATAGAGTTCATTTTAATTATTTATCTCCCTTAAAATAAACTCTAACAATTATTTAAAATATCTGAACAATTTACTCAAAGCTATACGATAAAAATTAAAAGTCTAAGAGAAATATATTGTCTAAATTAATACACTTTATAACAAAAAAATAAAAAACATAATTATAGGCAATATTACATGATTATTATTTATTTATTTATTTATGTTTATTTGACATATAATTAAACGTTGAAAAATAAATTAGATTTTTAGAAGTTGGATTTTTTTTCCAATCTCATTTTCATCAATTAAAAATTAGTCATGGTAATAAGTTTATCATAATTGTAATTTAGCAGTTAGACATATATAAATCACACATAAATTAGATTATATATAAATAATTAGCAATAAATTTTATGCTTGATTATTAGATTATTAACGATTCATATCACACACACACACACACACACACATATATATATAGAGTTTATTTTAATTATTTATCTCTTTTACAAACACTAAATTTAGAATATCTTAATAGTTTTTCACATTTAAAAGCATGAATGGAATCACAAATGGTCTTTTTTTTTTAATAAAAATTTGTATGAATATCCAAATGACCTTACTTATATTTAAAAATTGTCAATTTATATAAAATCAAATTAGATTTTTAATACTTTCTTTATTCTTTTTTTTTGTCATTTTTTAAACAAAGACTTATATATTAGACGAACCACGAACAAAGAGAAGAAAGCAAAAGAGGAAAGTTATTAAGTTTTAATTTTAAAAAAATAACTTTTTGCGAGGAATATTTTCTCGCAAAAGGCCATATTTTGCGAGGAATACATATTTTCGTCACAAAATGTCCAGTATTGTCACGTGTTCATAATAAGTTAGACAGGCTTTTCGCGAGAAATTTTTTTTTCGCAAAAGTTTAACTTTTTTGCGAGGAATTTATTGTCGCAAAAGATCACATTTCGCGACGAATCAAATTTTCGTCGCAAAATATCCAATATTGTCAAGTGCATAATAAATTAGAATTACTTTTTGCGAGGAAAATTTTCTCGCAAAAAGTCACATTTTGCGTGGAATCTCGTTTTTGTCGCAAAATGTCCAGTATTGCCACGTAAGCATGATAAAATAAAATGACTTTTAGCGAGGAATTTTTTGTCGCAAAATGTCTTTTTTTTGCGACAAAAAATTGCTCGCTAAAGGTCGCCTTTTGTGAGGAATCACGTTTTTGTCGCAAAATGTCCAGTATTGCCACGTAAGCATGATAAATTAAAATGGCTTTTCGCGAGGAATCAGGTTTTTGTCGCAAAATGTCCAGTATTGCCACGTGTGCATGGTAAATTAAAATAGCTTTTGGCGAGGAATTTTTTGTCGCAAAAAATAGATTTTTTGTCGCAAAAAATAGATTTTTTGCGAGGAAATTTTCCTCGCAAAAGGTCACATTTTGCGAGGAATTATTTTTTCGTCGCAAAATGTCAAGTATTGCCATATATGCATGGTAAATTAGAATGGCCTTTAGTGAGGAATTTTTTGTCGCAAAAGGTCTTTTTTTCGCGAGAAACATAATTTTGTCGCAAAAAATGTTCATGTTGCTATAAAATTTTTGTCACAAAATGCCGTCTGTGTGTAATACGTTTTGCGATGAAAAATTTGTCGCAATAGGTTTATTTCGTCGCAAAAAAAACTTCCCTAATTAGTCACTCGAGTTTTTAGCGAGGAAATGAATATTCGTCGTTAAAGGTTTTATTTTGCGACGAAAAATTCCTCGCAAAATATCTTTTTTTTGAAATGCTACCTTTTGTAACGAAATAATAATTTCGTCGCAAAAGGCCGCTTTTTGCGACGAATTTTATTTTGTCGCAAAAAATTTTGTCGCAAAAAACTGTTTTTCTTGTAGTGTAATAATCTGCTTCAGCAGTCCTCATTTTTGGTCCAGCAAGATTTTCCTTCCGGCTTCTTTCGTTGAAATGTTTACCAGTATGGAACCAACATGTTCAAATGGATCAGTTGGTAGATGGGAAAAAAAATAAAATTTCAAGACCAAATTGTGGAAAAGAAGAAGTATATTATAAGTTCATAAGCACATAAGATTCACAAAGTGGAAGTTATGCTATTTGTGAGCTTTAACAAGAATAACCTCCAAACCACGTGCTTGACAAGGGTCATATACAGGGCCTTAGCCAATGAACATTTCTTCTGAGATATTAAAAAGAATTAGAAAGCTAAAACCACCACTAATATATAGTCTCACAACTACCTACAGGTGTGTTATGGAACAATAATGTAATGTTGTAAACTAGAAATGAATCCAGTGTCATAACCAACTAGAATAAATCAAGAAGTCAATTTAGGTCCAGGAAACAAACTCTATGGAACAACAATGTAATGTTGTGAACTAGAAATAAATCCGGTGTCATAACCAACTAGAAAAAATCAAGAAGTCAATTTAGGTCCAGGAAACAAACTATGTAGAGAAGGGAGGGGCAAGAAACAAGATAAAAATGACTCTAACTTGTAACTTTGAAGAAACTCTTCAAGTAGAAAAAAACTAAAGAAGCAAAACATACCACTACTTTCACTGGAAGATGCACAGAAAGATCTTACTAGCTTCATAACATACAATCCTTGCAGCTGTTCATCTTTAGTCTAACACAGATAAAAATCTCACTATCAATAAACTAATGTTTAGCATAGAAAGAAAAATCATGCCACCACTACTAAGGCTATAAGAATTTGTGATTTCTCAATAGATAATGCTCTTTTAATTTGCATAAACTGCAAGTGCATTAGTGATAGACCGACAGTAACATCAAATGGCGAAAGTACCTGAAGCAAGGAAGAGATGCCATCATCCAGCTGTGTAAGATTAACTAAAAGCATAACCAGCAACTTTTTAATGCTCAAGTATGGTTTATATAACAAATCCGTGGCAGTTTTGATCAACACACGAGAATTTAAAAGTTTTATACAATAATGTCAACTAAATTTGCATTCATTAAGCACTAGCATTAGCCCTTAGTCAAAACTAATAGGCTGAAATCAAAGCAAGCATAAGCAGAGACATTCATTCAATAATCTAAGCTATGCAAATGGAATAAGCAAAGCTAGCAAAATAACAAAAGAAGTAAAACATAATAAAGAGAGAGAGAGAGAGAGAGAGAGAGAGAGAGATTGCTTATGCTAATAGAAAAATAGACCGGTACCAACAAGCCTTCATTTGATAGTATAAGAGCAAGTCAACCAAGAATATATATATAAAATAATATGTTAGCCCTTCAAATGGATCAAATAGACCACCACCACAATGACAAATTTGAAAGGGATACATCAAGAATGAAATATCAAATGACCACCCTTAAACACCACAAAAGAAATATGTAAATATGTCCATATTCATTCAATCTGAAACCAGTTCTTTGGTCTAGTAGCACTTTCCAAAAGCACCATACATGCAATGAGTTAATAAAATAAAATCAACTAGAATTTCATCATTTGCTTTAAAAAAACCATTAATTAGGATGAAAACAAGGGAACCCGAAGGAAAGAAAAAAAATTAATGGATCCGCACCTACCCCGCCCCGCCTATTTACAATTTGTTTCTTTCAACAATCTAGTGAGGCAATTTATCAAACACTTGTCGTGTGGAACATCTCAATGATTATAGACAAGAAAGAAAATGAAATCTAAAAGCATTTATCTAATCAAAACACAACAAGAGAAGATAATCAAAAATAAGTATAATTATATTTGTAATCTAATCCGATTAATCCATCAAAAATTGAATACATTTTATTGCATTTCTGATCATCCATCATACAAAGTAAACATATATATTAACCAAATCTATTAATATGTATACATAATTATTGTTCTAATTTAATCTATTAACATTTATATCAACGAAATCATAAAAATTAAACAAAAAATCAAAAAATTAAATCAAAAGAGAGGAAGAGAGACAAACCTGAGTGAGAGTGACGGACAAGCAATCATGCCTGTCGAAGCTAGAGGGACGACGGGAGGGCGTAGTCGTGGACCCTAGTGGCGAGTCGTGTGAAAACGAGGAGCGTGCAACGCGGCCATGGATCATGGTGGCAACTCGAGACGACAGAGGCGCTTGTGGCTGCAAGTGAACGAGGAAGGCGAAAGCCGAGCTTGAAGAGGGTCACATCCGAGCAAGGGGGTATAAGCTAGCTGGTTGTTAGCCCTAAGGCTACATGATAATTTTGATGATAACAATACACATTGATTATTGTGATTTACTAACATGTTTATTTATGTGCAAGAGTAATATCATTGAAATAATTGTAAAATCAAGAAGAGGCTTATTAAAATGAAGTGTTGAAGCTAAGGAGAAGACTACATGTTAAAGGCACCAAAGTTTACGAACAAGGTTTGATTCAAGGAATGTGACACATGAGTAATGTTCAATCAATTGGTCATATATTTCGCTACAGATATCCAAATGATGTGATTCTTGATTCTTTGGAAAGCTTACTCAATTCATAACATTTCATATGTTTTAAATAAATTTGAATTTCGAGTGTAAGGTGGTCCAAATCATCATGCAATTTGAAAGACAAATAGAAGCGGCTGACATGAGCACCGAATACTCTTTTGGACATATCTTGAGCTAGAAAAATCAAAATGACTTAATTCTTATGGCATTGGAAAGAGGACATAATTAGTCACATTTCATGTGTTTTAAAGAAATTCAAATTTCAAATGGAAGTCTGACATAATTGATATGCAATTCAGTGGACTGACACAAGGAAGAAAAATCAACTCACATGAGCACCGAATGGTGTTTTGGCCATATCGTAAGATAGAGATATCCAAATTCTTTGATTCTTTATGTTTTGGAAAGATTATTCAAATATGCAGATCTTTTATGTTTTGAATAAATTCAAATTTCAAACGGAATGCTGACAGAATTATCATTCAATTTGGTGGACTGACACAAGGAAGAAAAATCAAGTCACATGAGCACCGAATGGTGTTTTGGCCATATCTTGAGCTACAGATATCCAAATGCCTTGATTATTAATGCGTTGGAAAGCTTATTCAAATATGTAGATCTTTTATGTTTTGCATATTTTCAAATTTCAAATAGAACATTGACAAAAATGACAGACAAAATTACGGTTTTTATGGTGGGCAGAAAATTTGGAGATGGTGTCTTCACTTGATTAAGTTCATCCTATTTGCCTATAAAAGAAGCCCTTCTCCCATGCATGCATTCAGAAAGACAAGAGCAAGAGAAGCATTTTATCAAGCAAAAAATAAGAGATATATCAAGTCTAGAGAGTTTTATATTCTTTATCTACTATTTGAAGAGAGTTGTACTTTTATTGTAAAAATTTACTTTGTTCTTGTATTGTGGTGAGAGTGAGATCTTCTTGGAAAGGATAAAAGTTATCCTTGAAAGAACTCTTTCCTTGGTGAGTTTGTTCATCAAGAAGAATTCTTGGTGTGGTGTTATCAAGAGTTGAAGGAAGTTGCCTTGGTGAGGTTGTTCATCAAGAAGAACTCTTGGTGTGGTGTAATCAAGAGTTGAAAGAAAAAGTCTTGGTGAGGTTGTTCATCAAGCAAGTTGTAAAGATTTCTACAACTTAGTGAAAAGCTTAGCTCATGGAGCTAGGAGCCCGTGGACGTAGGCAAGGTTTGCCGAACCACGTAAATTGAGTTTGCACTCTCTCTATCCCTATGCTCTTTACATTTACTTGCACTTGTGATTGTTCTTTATTGCTATTATATTGATTGCATTCTATTTTCATCTTCTTCACCTTTATTCTCAAAGAAAGAGTTAAATAATTTTGATCTTTCAAGAAAAGTTTTCTAATTCCATATTGATAAATAAAAATCCAATTCACCCCCCCTCTTGGATTGCTATACCTGGGTCAACAAGTGGTATCAGAGCAAGGTTGCTCATTTTTTTTAAATCTTAACCGATTTTGAGCTATGGCTACTTTTAATTGAACTTCATATGTTGAGGGACTTTCTATCTCTAGACCTCCATTTTTTAATGGAAGTGATTACTCTTATTGGAAAACTAGAATGAGTATTTTCTTGAAATCTTTTGATTATGATTTGTGGTCTATTATTTTGGAAGGACCTTTTGTTCCTACCAAAATTGAAATGGGGAATGCATGCTTAAAGAACCTAAAGAGTTTAGTGAAGATGATAAAAAGAAATTGAGTTTGAATGCTAAAGCTATGACTGTGTTGTATTGTGCTCTAGATAGAAATGAGTTTAATAGAATATCTACTTGTTCTACAGCACAAGAAATATGGCACGCACTTGAAGTAACTCATGAAGGAACTAGTCAAGTTAAGGAATCTAAAATTAGTATGCTAGTTCATAGTTATGAGCTTTTTAAGATGAAACCGGATGAATCAATTTCTGAAATGTTTACTAGATTTACAGATATTGTCAATGGTTTGAAATCTCTTGGTAAATCTTATTCTAATGTTGAAATGGTGAGAAAGATTCTTAGGTGTCTGCCAAAATCTTGGGAACCAAGAGTGACGGCAATTCAAGAAGCAAAGGACATCACCAAACTACCATTAGAAGAACTTATGGGTTCTCTCATGATTCATGAAATCACCTTGAAGGAGAATGAAGAAGAAGATTGCCAAGTGGCAAACATGTGCTTCATGGCTTTAAGAGAAAATGAGATAAGTATTCTAAACCATGATCCTAAGCTTTCATATGATGAATTACTTGAAGCATTCCAAAATTTACATGTGCAAGTTGATAAACAAAATTCAAAAATCAATGCTTTCAAAAAGAAGTCAAAAGTCATGTTATCTCAATTAGAAGAGTTTGTGGAAATAAATGAAGCTTTAGAAAATGAAAATGAAATTTTAAAGCAAAAAGATTTTGAAAGTTTGGAAGTCAAATACATTTATTAAAAACTGAAAATGACATTTTAAAACAAAAGGATTTTGATAAATTGGAGAAACAAAATGCTATTTTGAAAAAGGAAAATAATGGCTTAAGAAATATTGTTGATAGTTTTACAAAAAGCACAAAAAATTTGAATTCTATGTTACAAAACCAAAGGTGTGTTTTTGATAAAAGAGGGTTAGGATATAAAAGTCATAAAAATCAAAAGTATTTTAAAAACTATTTTGTTCATGCATCTTCTAGGAATAATCCTAATCATTCATGTAATTATTGTGGAGGAAAAGGACACAAAATGCATTCTTGTTACATTAAGAGAAATCCTAATTTGAAACAAATATGGATTCCAAAAAGGACCATAACTAACCCCCAAGGACCCAAGAACTTTTGGGTACCAAAAGGTTACTCCGTGAATGTTGATTGTAGAGACAAAGGAGTGGCAAACACAAGTGGTACTTAGATAGTGGATGCTAAGGCATATGACCGAAGATGCCTCCAAGTTCTCAAGATTAATCATGAAGAAAGGAGGATATGTGACCTTCGGTGATAATGCGAAAGGAAGGGTAATCAGACATGGTGATATTGGTAACCTTTCTTCACCTATTATTAAAGATGTTTTGCTTGTTTATGGTTTAAAACATGATTTGATTAGCATTAGTCAATGGTGTGATAAGGGATATTTTGTTACTTTGGAGCCTAATAGATGTGTGATTAAGGATGTTAGTAACAATAAAACATTATTTGTTGGTAATAGATGTGATAATATTTATACAATTGATATTGATGTTAATGATCATGTAGAAAATTGTTTCATTGTTAATCATGATGCTTGGTTACGGCATAGAAGGTTAGATCATGCTAGCATGGACACAATTTCAAAAAATTTCTAAAAATGATTTAGTTGATGGTCTTCCAAAAATAAAATTTGAAAAGGATAAGATTTGTGATGCTTGTCAATTTGGAAAACAAATGAGAACTTCTTTTAAACATAAGAAATTTATTTCAACAAATAAACCTCTACAATTACTTCATTTGGATTTATTTGGACCATCAAGAACTCAAAGCCTTTGTGGAAAGTATTATGGTTTTGTTATTGTGGATGATTATTCAAGATTCACTTGGGTATTATTCTTGAATACTAAAAATGAGGCCATACAAGCTTTTTCAGAATTTGCAAAAAAAGTCCAAAATCAAAAAGGGTATTCTATTGTGTCCATTAGGAGTGATCATGGTGGTGAAGTAGACAATGTTGCATTTGAAAATCTTTATGATGAAAATGGTTTTGAACATAATTTTTCTGCACCTAGAACTCCACAACAAAATGGTGTTGTTGAGGAAAAAAATAGGACTATCCAAGAAATGGCTAGGACCATGTTACTTGAAAATAATTTGACAAAATATTTTTGGGCCAAAGCCGTTAATACCGCATGCTTTATAATCAATAGAGTCCATATTAGAGCTTTAATAAAGAAAACTTCTTATGAACTTTGGAAAGGAAGAAAACCCAACATTGGATTTTTTAAAGTTTTTGGATGTAAATGTTTTATTTTAAACACCAAGGATAACCTTGGAAAATTTGATGCAAAAGCCGATGTTGGAATTTTTGTTAGCTACTCCAACCATAGTAAAGCATATAGAGTTTTTAACAAAAAGACTCTTACTATTGAAGAATCTATGCATGTTGAATTTGATGAAACTAATGTGATTTCTTCAAAGAATTTAGATGATGAGATTGTTGAGGTAGAAAGGCAAATCAAGGAATCAAGGCTTGATGAAAAGAGCCAAGATGAATTACAACTTCAACAAGAAAAGCTTGTGGAAGTAAATGATTCTTTCCAAGAATTACCAAAGGAATGGAGGTATGCAAAAGCTCACCCTAAAGATCTCATTATTGGTGAACTATCACAAGGTATGAAAACTAGATCTTCTTTTAAGAATTTTTGTAATCATTTTGCTTTTGTCTCTCAATTTGAACCAAAATCTTTTAAAGAAGCCGAAAATGATGAAAGTTGGATTTGGCCTATGCAAGAAGAATCGAATCAATTTGAGAGAAATCAAGTTTGGGAATTAGTCCCTAGACCCAAAAATCATTCTATTATAGGCACTAAATGGATTTTTAGAAATAAAGTAGATGAAAATGGCACCATTATTAGAAACAAAGCTAGACTTGTTGCTCAAGGATACAATCAAGAAGAAGATATTGATTATGAGGAAACCTTTGCACCGGTTGCTAGATTAGAATCAATTAGAATGTTGTGTGCATTTGCATGTTATAAAAATTGTACATTATATCAAATGGATGTCAAAAGTGCATTTTTAAATGGTTACATTATGGAGGAAGTATATATAGAGCAACCTCTTGTTTTTCAAAATCATGATTTTCCAAACCATGTTTTCAAACTCAAAAAGGCACTTTATGGCTTGAAACAAGCACCAAGAGCATGGTATGATAGATTGAGCAAATTTCTCAATGATAATGGTTTCGAAATGAAAAAAATTGATACTACTCTTTTTGTTAAAACAAAAAATGATGATTTATTAATTTTTCAAATCTATGTTGATGATATTATATTTGGTGCTACTAATGTCTCCATGTGTGAGGAATTTTCCAAGTGCATGCAACAAGAGTTTGAAATGAGCTTAATGGAAGAATTAAATTTCTTCCTTGGACTTCAAATCAAGCAATCAATTGATGGGATCTTCATTAATCAAGCTAAATACACAAGAGATCTTCTCAAGAAGTTTGGCATGGATAATTCAAAGACATATAACACACCTATGGGTACATTAACCAAGCTTGATAAAGATGAGAAAGGAAAAGATGTTGAGGTAACAAAATATCGAGGTATGATTGGCTCTCTTTTGTATTTAACTTGTCATCATCAAAAAGGGGGAGATTGTTAGCCCTAAGGCTACATGATAATTTTGATGATAACAATACACATTGATTATTGTGATTTACTAACATGTTTATTTATGTGCAAGAGTAAGATCATTGAAATAATTTTAAAATCAAGAAGATGCTTATTATAATGAAGTGTTGAAGCTAAGGAGAAGACTACATGTTAAAGGCACCAAAGTTTAAGAACAAGGATTGACTCAAGGAATGTGACACATAAGTAATGTTCAATCAATTGGTCATATATATCTCTAAAAATATCCAAATGACATGATTCTTGATCCTTTGGAAAGCTTACTCAATTTATAACATTTCATATGTTTTAATGAAATTCAAATTTCAAGTGCAAGGTTGTCCAAATCATCATGCAATTTGAAAGACAAATGGAAGCAGCTGACATGAGCACCGAATACTCCTTTGGACATATCTTGAGCTAGAAAAATCAAAATGACTTGATTATTATGGCATTGGAAAGAGGACATAAGGAGACACATTTTATATGTTTTGAAGAAATTCAAATTTCAAATGAAAGGCTGACATAATTAACATGCAATTTGGTGGACTGACACAAGGAAGAAAAATTAACTCACATGAGCACCGAATGGTGTTTTGGCCATATCTTAAGATAGAGATATCCAAATGCTTTTATTCTTAATGTTTTGGAAATCTTATTCAAATATTCAGATTTTTATGTTTTGAAGAAATTCAAATTTCAAACGGAAGGCTGACAAAATTATCATTCAATTTGGTGGACTGACACAAGAAAGAAAAATCAAGTCACATGAGCACCGAATGGTGTTTTGGCCATATCTTGAGCTACAGATATCCAAATGACTTGATTCTTGATGCATTGGAAAGCTTATTCAAATTTACAGATCTTTTATGTTTTGAATATTTTCAAATTTCAAACGGAACATTGACAAAAATGGCAGACAAAATTACGATTTTTATGGTGGGCAGAAAATTTGGAGATGGTGTCTTCACTTGATTAAGTTCATCCTATTTGCCTATAAAAGGAGCCCTTCTCCCATGCATGCATTCAGAAAGACAAGAGCAAGAGAAGCATTTTATCAAGCAAAAAACAAGAGAAATATCAAGTCTAGAGAGCTTTTATATTCTTTATCTACTCTTTGAAGAGAGTTGTACTTTTGTTGTAAAAATTTCTTTGTTCTTGTATTGTGGTGAGAGTGAGATCTTCTTGTAAAGGATAAAAGTTATCCTTGAGAGAACTCTTTCCTTGGTGAGGTTGTTCATCAAGAAGAACTCTTGGTGTGGTTTTATCAAGAGTTGAAGGAAGTTGCCTTGGTGAGGTTGTTCATCAAGAAGAACTCTTGGTGTGGTGTTATCAAGGGTTGAAGGAAGTGGCCTTGGTGAGGTTGTTCATCAAGAAGAACTCTTGGTGTGGTGTTATCAAGAGTTGGAAGAAAAAGTCTTGGTGAGGTTGTTCATCAAGCAAGTTGTAAAAGATTTCTACAACTTAGTTGAATGCTTAGCTCGTGGAGCTAGGAGCCCGTGGACGTAGGCAAGGTTTGCCGAACCACGTAAATTGAGTTTGCACTCTCTCTATCCCTATCTCTTTACATTAACTTGCACTTGTGATTGTTCTTCATTTCTATTCTCTTGATTGCATTCTATTTTCATCTTCTTCACCTTTATTCTTAAAGAAAGAGTTAAATAATTTTTATTTTCAAGAAAAGTTTTCTAAATCCGTTTTGATAAATAAAAATCCAATTCACCCCCCTTCTTGGGTTGCCATACCTGGGTCAACACTGGTGACTGTGGATTAGAACCAGCTCATAGACAGTGTCACAGTGCAGTGGCGACATGTATAGAAGAGATCCAGAGAGAAGGTGTTGACGTTGGTGGGTGGGTTTGGGATTTGGGATTGGGGTGTGAATGAATTTATTAGATTTATATATTTTGTCATATATTCTGGAAACCAGTATACATGAGAGGCAAGAGAGTGAGCCTTGCGTTTTGGGAATGAGAGGCAGTAAAATATTTGTGTTTTGGGAAACTAAACCCACCCAAACGACACGGTATCCCCTTCTTTTTTAAATATATCAACAAATTTAATTTCTTTCTTACTTATAATTTGCGCATTTAGATTTTAAATTTTAATAAATTTATATTTAACATTAAGTTATATTATTTAATTTTTTATTTACAATTTTTTTGCTAAAGATTTTAAATTCTAATATATCTATATTTAACCATAAAATCATATTTCCTAAATAAATTATTTATATTACTACTTTAATTTCTTAATATTTATCTAAATAAAAAAATGAAATTGCTATAATTTTACATAAATTTTAGAATCCACATACTTGTCACAATTCAAAAAATATGATAAATATGTGATTGGATAAAGACAAATAATGACAAATATGATAAATAGGTGGGTTTGACTTCTAAACCTTATACTTCTCACTTTTTAAAAAAAGGGCCAAACAAAAAAAAATGCAAAGTGAAAAATATGAAAAATATTCTTGTAGTGATTTCTAGTCTAGGAATCATGGTTAGACAGGGAAAGAAACTCTTGGCCTTATATAAAGCCTTGTAAGTATGAGTGAAAAGGCACACAACACAATGCATAGTAGGTTGTGTAGGAGAAAAGATGGTGATAAACGTTTTAGGAGCCTTGGGAGACTACAAGGACGGCAACGTTTTGGTGATCTCGGAAGCTACGGTTTGGGATTGTTAACTGTGAGTATAGATCAAGTACCCGTGGAAGTTCTTCTTTGTTAGTCTTTCCTTGGAGGCTATATCGAAGATTAGTGGTGATCTTGGCATATATTCGTAGGAAGGCTGTAAGGTTAAATCTTTGCTATTGCGACTGATATTCTTGTATTTTTCCTTTATTGTTGATTAGAATAAAGCTACTACTGTGATCTCCAAAGTGGACATATGCTTGATTGGCCGAACCACTATAAATCTGGTGTTCCTATCATCTTTATTCTCTTGTTTATTTTCTTACTTGTGGTTTCATTATAATTTTGTCAACATCTCGAATTGAATGCTTCTGCAAAACGCTGAAAATTCATAAGAAATTGGTATCAGAGCTTTGGTTCTAGAATTTGAGATGGCTATAATAAAATTCGAGATGGAATAGTTTAATGGCAAGCGTGACTTTAGTATTTCGTGTAGAAGGATGAGAGCCTTACTGGTTCAACAGAAGGTGGCTCAAGCCTTGGGTAGAGAGAGTAAACTACCAAATACATTTACTGAAGATAAAAACAAGAATTGAAACCTACAATTAGGCCCAAAGAGATGGAATTAAAGGTTGAGGGAAAAGTATTGAGTACTCGGAGCAGCAATGAAGAACTAACTGTCAAAGATAACAAAGGGAAAAATCGATCGTCATCAAAGAAGCTTGACAAATCAAAGTTTAGGTGTTTTCACTGTAAGAACTTGATGCTTGATTGGCCGAACCACTATAAATCTGGTGTTCCTATCATCTTTATTCTCTTGTTTATTTTCTTACTTGCGGTTTCAATATAATTTTGTAAATATCTCGAATTGAATGCTTCTGCAAAACGCTGAAAATTCATAAGAAATTGGTATCAGAGCTTTGGTTCTAGAATTTGAGATGGCTACAACAAAATTCGAGATGGAATAGTTTAATGGCAAGCGTGACTTTAGTAATTCGCGTAGAAGGATGAGAGCCTTACTGGTTCAATAGAAGGTGGCTCAGGCCTTGGGTAGAGAGAGTAAACTACCAGACACATTTACTGAAGATAAAAACAAGAATTGAAACCTACAATTAGGCCCAAAGAGATGGAATTAAAGGTTGAGGGGAAAGTATTAAGTACTGGGAGCAGCAATGAAGAACTAACTGTCAAAGATAACAAAGGGAAGAATCGATCGTCATCCAAGGAAAAATCTTTCAAAATCCTTGGAGCATCTTCGAATGGAGTGTCCAAAAAGATTGAAGAATCAAGGGGATAAAAAGTTTGAGCATGGAAATGTGGCTTTTGGAGGATATGAATCTGGTAAAGTTTCGGTGCATTCAGTAATTGAAAAACAAAAGGAATGGATTCCTGACTCCCGTAGTTCAATCCTAGTGTGTTCGCATAAAGAATGATTTAAATCCTTGGACGATAAGGTGAAGGAAACTATTATCCTTGATAACAATCAGGCTTGCAAGACAATTGGGGTTAGCTTAATCAAAGTCGAGATGTTCAATGGCCGTGATTGTGTTCTTAGTAATGTGAGGTATGTTCCTAAGTTGAGAAAAAATTTGATATCTCTTGGTGTGCTCGATGATTTAGGATGTGTTATGAAGGGCAAACTTAATAATTGTTTGTATTCTCTGATTGAGAGTGAAGGAGCATCTAGTGCCTAATAAAGAGAGAGAGCGATTTGGGCTTAAGATGGAGCCTTTAGCAAATAAATTAGTTCTTAGTCCAAATACTAGTGGAATAGATGGAGCACAACAAAAGAGGTATGTGAAAAAGGTTGAATGGTTTGGGAGGATAGTTAGCAAGTTCAAGCATTGCTTGGACTTGATCCAAATCAAATACAACACTTAAAGCCCTAAAGGGCTGGAGAAGAGCAATAGTTGGAACAAAAAAGGTTTTTAGAATCAGATCTAAAGCAATAGTGCACTTGTGCATGTATGGCAGAGGAGTTGCACTCCTACGCAAGGTACGATGCATTCTTGCACAATTAGGTTGGGCTCCTATGCAACAAACATGGTACAACTATGCTTTAGGTAGATTGTTAGCCCTGTTGTCCAGCAAAAGTTGTACGCCTATGCAATGACTTGGACTGGGAATCCTTCTTCAATGTGAAATCAACAATGTTTGAGGAAAAAATAAAGTTGGAGAATTGTTTTGTGTGTTTTTGTCTTTTTAGAATATTAATCAAATATAGGATTTGTTTCTGGATTAGAATTAAGACAAATTGGAATTTGTGCCAAACTAAGAAGTTGAGTTTGACTAAAATTTGTTTTAATTAGAATAATCTAAGTTACTCATTGTTGGATAAGAAAACTGAAATAGGAAGAGTTTTGATTGTATTTCTAATTTAGGAATCATGGTTAGACTAGAAAAGAAACTCTTGGCCCTATATAAAGTTTTGTAAGTATGAGTAAAAAGGCACCACTACAAGAAAAATCATCATATTTGGCGGTCTTTGAGCGTCAAATATGTATATATTTGGCGGTCTTAAAAGCGCCACCAATGGCACCACCAAATATAGTCAATTTGACTATATTTGGTGGTCGGTCAAAATGTCAAATATGCATCTGACTATACTTGGCGGTTTTTGACCGCCAAGTATAATAAGTTTAAAAATTAAAAAAAATATATACTTGACGGTTTTTGACCGCCAAGTATAATAGTTTCAAAAATTAAAAAAAAATATACTTGATAGTTTTTAACCGCCAAGTATTTAAATAAATTAATATATATATAATAGGTATTTTAAAAAATTTAAGAAATTCATAATTTGTATCATATGTCACATTAAACAAATTTCTCATAAAACTCCTAAGTTCCCAATGAAAGTAAAATAAGATAACAAGTTTGGAATGTTAAATAAACTTTTTTATAATCAAGTAACACAATATTTGCCATTATGACAAATCAGGTATTGCAACTAGTGGTAAAGATAATTTGCATTTCAGAGGTAACTAGATTAAAAACATGAATAAGTACATGAGATTTCATACCTAATTCCATTATAGGGAAACTCTTATACAAACATAAATGAGTAAGCAAATGATAAATAAAGCATTACTATCACATAAATTTCCCAGAGAATCTAGGCTAAAAAACAGTGATTATTCACAACAAACTTCAGTAACTTGTACTTTTTTGACTCACAGATAGCCACATGATATATGCTTGAGGAGAAAATTATTTCACCGGTTCATGATCTACAAGCATCCACAAGACAAGAACTAAACTTGGTCCCATATGTTATATTAATTCATATTAGCTGAAAAAATTTCCAAAAATTGATCTAGAATAATCAAAATAATTTCAAAAGATGACAATACCATTCCCGAAGCTGGTGGCATTCCACATTCCAGAGCAGTCAGAAAGTCATAATCAAGAGTCACTTCGTATGAGATATCATCATTTTTATCTAATTTTTCTTCTGCACTTGATGTCTTTGAAACAGCTGCTGCTCTCTTCTCATTATGCTGCCTCACTTGCTCTTCCAAGCGTGCCCTCTGCCACCATTTAAAATCAATGACAATATCTTCTGATTTCTAACTAAACGAAAATAGTCACAGTTTTTTGATGCAAGACAACAATGTGGTGTGTTGAGTTATACATTCTTCAACTTGGGCACTGGTAGTAATAGGAATTCCAGTTTATACATATGTTATTAATACCAAGTCCTTGAAAAGAATTCTTCTATTGAACAATGTTCCATAAACAGAGTCTTCTATTTTATTATCGACCACACTAAAAACCCATATGTTAGTACATGCATGGTAATACCATGCTTATTTGTTGCATAACGGCTAATCATAATACATTACTAGAACTCAAAGTGTTAGTGGACAACATTAGCAAATCCAGAGACCGCATCAGCTTACCTGGTCCAATGGATCAATCAATTCAGAAAATGCATTGGCTAGTTCACGACCACAGATGAAGAGTTCAAATCTCTCGGTCAAGCTTGCATGTCTGTTGTGAAAAAATATCGATACTAAGATAACAACATGTTTCAACATAGCAAACTTCAACCCAGTGCAAGATGTTTATTGCAAGAAATGCACAATGTTTTCCCTCAACAGATGAAATGCACAAGAAATTTTGCAACCACTAAAATATTAGACATATTCATAGATTCAAGAAGGTGAAGGTTTGGTCGTAGCATCCAAATCATTCTACATAGAGAATGAGAGAGAGAAGAAAAACCAGCCCAAGATTTTCATGCCATTAGTTTTCTTTACTTGAATCTCTGCATCTAGCACAAGGATGTGATCAAGACCAAACAATGATATACCACAAAGAAAATTTTGGGAGACTAAAACCACAGTAGCCCCATGTAATATGAAAAAGTGATTAAATTATCTTAAAACTTAAAGCACTTCAAATAGAACAATTTCATACATAACAAGAAATCCGAAAATTCATAGAGCTTCTGTACCTTTGGTGTGGCTTTGTCTGGGTTTCCATATTGAAACTGAAAATTTTAACATCAAAATCATTAATGTGAAAATTATCATAAAGCAAAGAACATGAATAAGATACTATGCTCACCGCTATAACTGCTACATCAGCTAGAAAATATAGGAAATCACCATCAATCTCAAGCTGTAAACATAGCTACATCGTCGACATCCTCAATAAGGGCCAAAAAGTTCCTCATTACTTTGTACTTGACACGTGTCATGTAATTTCAATGATAAAAAGAGAGGACAGAAAACCAAACCTCAGCTGCACCAAACAAAGTCTTCACTGCTTTTGCATTTGATGCAAGCCTTGTTTCCACAAGTTGAGTAGTCTCTTGTAGTGCAGCAGCACCAGCTGACTCACCAATCTGTAAAAAAAAAAGGAAGATTGGATTATGAGCAAATTTTCAAATAAACTTAGGCTCAAAGTAAAGAAACTCCTGGAACATGTAAACTGATATTTAGAATAATCAGGAATAGTGTACAAGACATATCCTCTCAAGAAAGCAAAACATCATTGGTTCCCTATAAGTACAATGAATAAGTCACTTAATAGAAAATGGAGATCCATAAATTTACTTCACTCCAAGGATTCAATTATGGTATATTAAGTCAAACCAGTCATCAAAATTCAAAGCTAATCCTTTTTGTGGCAGGTAACATAACATATAATAACTATTATTAACTAATAATTTATTAAACAACCAAGTAATCTCCACTATCTTTAAGCTAGCTAGCAAACAAATTTATCATAAATAGATGTAAAAGCCAATTTTTCCCAGCAAACTCAATAAAACTTAGTCACCAAGTTCAATACAAAACTCTTTCACTAAAAAAAAAGTATCAATAGTTCTTTATTCTCATACCAATAAACAAGAAAGTATCAATAATTCTATATGCCCACTAAAATCAATATCAGTAGTTTAAAATAATTGAAAAATAACATTTTAGCAGCTATATACTAATATTACTATTTACTTGAAAATGTATAGCTGCAAATCAAATTTAGTTAGATGCTCCTTTCTCTCTCTATCTAAGCTTTCTTGAATTAGAGTTGACAAATTTCAGTGTTAAAGAAAGCCTTTTTACATAGTCAAAATAAATAAGAAATAGAAGAGAAAAAAAACATAGAACATGACAAACTTGAACAACCTTCCCAAACTAAATGTGATATTTGAAAATAATCATTTAAAGCTTAGGGTCCTCAATGAAATTTGCCCAAATTTAGCCTTTGTCGGATCAAGAAGTGGTTTCCACCTAATTTAACTTGGTCAAAGAATATTATTATGTAAATAAATCTTGCAACCAAGTGATAAACTTTTATTTGTAAAAGTAAAAAAATATGTGGCCTAAAACAATGAATGTGACAATATTAATAAATGCATTAAAGTCATTGTGTTACACTTCTTTACAAAGCTTTGACTACACAAAACAAAATATAATGCTTGAGACAATGTCAATAAATGCCATTTAAAGCCCTTCTGCACCTTTATAAAGCTTTGACGATTGACTTCATATATATATATATATATATATATATATATAAAGAATAAGAGTAAAAGGAGTACAAGGATAAGAAAGGAGAAGCAAATAGAAGAAAGAGCGAGGTAGTAAAAGTAACAAGGGAGAGAAGAAATTAGCTACTAAAAGAAAGATTAGAGAATTTGCCCAAAACGAACAAGTTTTCAATAGTTGCAAGTAACGTAGCTTTATAACCAATAAGTGTATTCTCTTTCACTTCTTTTTTCAATTACATGTTTTGCACTTTTAACCACTTAAACTTGTTCTTTTTCCTCCGCATTTTTTTAAAAAAGTTCTTATTTAAATAATGCAAATTGCATATAACATCAATGGCCAGCTGCAAGCCACATCTCTCCGTAGTTGGGATTAGCCCATGATATGCATACACTATCATTGGTTTAGCAAGAGAAGTAAAGATAATAAAGATTAAAAACGCTATAACTAAATCAATCTTTTTGTCTGTTTGGATAACATACATTTCATAGGTGTTGATAGCAAAGAAAAAGCTACAATATTTATAAGTGGGCCTCGCAGAGAGTAAATGCATAAAGAGCTGAGTGGAATTTTTTATCTTTTGGAACCTTTTCTTGTAGATGGAAACATGCCATAAAGGATAAGTGATAATTTGTCTATACATGTGATTCATTAGGCTCGAATAACTCAAGTAGGACAAGACTTTATTTGTAAAATTGGAATAAATTAATGACTTTAGTGGATTTGAAACACAAACAAATTAAATTGATAAACATATCGTGATTTCAGATTTAACAAATGAAATCCCAAACTCCCAACATTAATTAACATCCAATTTACCAAATTAAAATTAAAAAATTAAACAAATAAACCAAATCTAAGCACCAAATAAAAAAATTCAAATAATTAAATTCAAAAAGGAATTAAAATCATTAAATCAAATGCATTAGTCATGAGGTAGCATCAGGTAAGGGCTTACCAAATGGGTTTTTGTGTTCATGATGGAAGGAGGGGGGTCAGGTTCCAATACCGTTCCTCAACCTCAAGCTCTGTTTGATAAATCACGGGTTTTGGATGTCAAACCTCTTGGTAGTTTGGTTCAAGTATTGCCATCAACCCCGCTTCAAATGTGCGCCTCCTTGTCAAACCTCTTCTTTGTCTTCTTGTTGCTGATTTGATATTGGGTTTTGGATTTTTTGCCTTTGAAGCACTGCGTCGAAGCCATGAAGACAAAATCCATGGTGATGGTGAGGGTGGCGATGGTGGCGAGCCCCTTGTTGCTTCAGTTCACTTCAGCCCACCTCTCTGTCTACCTGCTAAGCTAAGCACCTCTGTTGTTAAAGATGCTTGTATTTTGTGATTTGTCGACCATTGAGAGCGGGGGAGGGAGAGAATCGAAATTAGGGATTTAGATTTAGGGTTGCGTCAATTTCCTTATATAGAATTGTAAAATTAATGAAAATCCATATCTATTAAAAATTATCATCCCTATCTTCAGCCCCTATATTTTAAACTTTTTCATTTATACCATTAGATTAATTTTTTATAATTTTTAGAGTACTAAATATTTTAATTTAATTTTTAAAATAAATTATAATAACTTTTTGAATATTTAAAATGTTATATTATTGTAAAATAATTTTTTTGATATTTTTAATTGCTTAATTTTCATCAAAGCAATTAAATAATGTGATTTTGATCACTTTGAAATTAAAAAATAATTTTATTTATTTCATAAAATTTTCATATTTAAAAATTCATTTTTCTAAAATTTAATATTTAAAAATTTATTCTTTTCATACATATAATAATGTTATCTATAATTTAAAGATTTTTAAAAATTATTTTTAATTTTAGATTAAATATAAAATTATATTCTTTAATTATATTTAGATAAATCTATTAAAATTTTAAATATTATATTCACATATTTGAAATAAAAAATGAAACAAAAGAGGTAAAAGAAAAAATTACATTTTCATATATTTGTCATACTTTTATAAAAATGTGATATATATGTGATTGAATAAGACAAAAAGTGACAAATAAGATGAATTTATAGGTTTGACTTTTAAGATATGGTTAAATTTCTCACTTTTTTAAAAGACTGTCAAATAAAAAAATTGTAAAGTGACAAATATGCAAAAAATTCTTGTAGTGCACACAACACACAACACAATACATAGTAGGTTGTGTAGGAGAGAAGACGGTGATAAACGTTTTAGGAGCCTTAGGAGACTGCAAGGACGGCAACGTTTTGGTGATGTTGGAAGCTACAGTTTGGGATTGTTAACTATGAGTATAGATCAAGTATTCGTGGAAGTTCTTCTTTATTAGTCTTTCCTTGGAAAGTATATATCATAGATTAGTGATTATCTTGGGATATATACATAAGAAGGTTGTTCGTCTTTCCTTGGAGGCATATATCGAAGATTGGTGGCTATCTTAGCGTATATGCATAGGGAGAATGCAAGGTTAAATCCTTGTTATTGCAGCTAATATTCTTGTATTTCTCCTATATTGTTGATTGGAATAAAGTCGCTGCTGCTGTGAGCTCCAAAATGGACATAGGCTTGATCGGCCAAACCACTATAAATTTGGTGTTCCTATCTTTTTTATTCTCTTGTTTGGTTTCTTGATTTTGGTTTCATCGTAATTTTGTCAATATCTCGGATTGAACGCTTCTACAAAAAGCCCAAAATTCACAACATATGCTAAAACAGTTTCTCGTAGTTTGAAATGAGTATTTATCATAGCTTATAATATCATTAGGTGAGGGCAAAGTTTTGAACTTCTCTTCAACCAAATCGAATGTAGCAATCCTGGAATGACCATTAATTTGATTTCTACCCATCGAAACTATTCAATAGAAACTCGAATCATTTTTTCAGAATTATCCTTCAGAGAGAGCACGACTTTTTTTATCATTAATTCTTATGAGCACAAAGTTATAGTGATCAATAGACTAGGCATAACCAAAGCCTAATTTGTCATCAAATTGTATGAGTTCAAAGTCTGGTGCCTACTTGATCTCTCGAGTGGAAGGATTGTGCACTGCAAAATATTCAATAAAAGACCCATCATTATGATGTACTCTTATAAAGAACAAGGACAAGCCATTACAGGAACTGATAACTCTACCCCACTTAACTCTAGAATTTGGTCGCATTGGTAGATAATCAAGCTTCACTACATGAAGATTATGATCAAAAGACGTTTCTTCAATGTCTGATGTGTAAAGAACGAGAGAGAAGGAAAGCTTGGAATAGAAAAAAGAAGTTTTTGTCCTGAGGCCTGAGTGAGGTGCGATTTGACAAAGCGAGCGTCAAAGATTAGTGCATGGAACGACTTTGATAAATCGCAATAGAGCCTTGACAGGCATTTTTGAGAGTATGTCAACAATGAGCTCTAGTGTAAGATTTGTCGTCACCGTAGCTAAAGCATGGATGAAGATTGCAAAAAGAATAAGAATAAAAATCTTATTAAGAACTGAACAACATATTTATATATATTATCAAAAAACTAAATCTGATACGTATTTTAATTAAATAAAAATTATAAATAAAATAAAGAGCCACCCTAAAATTTTCCATTTTATAATATATCTCCTTTGGTCAAAAACTTTTGAAATAGAAGTCCTATTTTTGCTAAACCATTCAAAGAAAGGAAAAATTTTTCTTAAATTAACAAAAATAAATACTATAAAAAAATTTATACAGAGGTTATTGTTGTTAAATATTTGAAGGAAAGGAGAATGACTATTTTCACAATTTTTGGTATTTCGAATAAATAAATTGTGCTTGATAACTGGAGTCTATCTTATGGTAAAGGTATAGTCATCTCCCTGAGCGATATCTATTTAGGTTATATAGGCATGAGAATAAAGACTAGAATTGAGAAATTCCTGTTATCTTAGGGCTGCATGCAACAAAATATCTCTTTACAAAAACTAATAATAACTAACAAAGAATAAAAAAAAAAAAATTATTGATAGCATGTCCACCATGAGTCTGTTATAAGAGTTGCCTTCACCATGGCTTTTGCGTAGATCAACAATGAAGAAAGAAAAAGAAAGAGAGAATAACAATTTGATTAATAGTTCAACTGTTTTACCATGTAAAAGCAAAAACGAGTTCAAAAACTAGAATTAATTTATGAACTAAAACTCTTATTAGAATTTGAATTCAATATGAATTTAAATCAACTACAAATTTTTTAAGAATAGATTAATAATTTTTGATAATTAAATAAAATTATCAAATAATGTTTATGATCGAACTAAATAGTTATAGTGATTTTTATATCAACATAAGGAAGAGAATAATTTTTAAACTAGCCTTGATTGATTTGTGTTTGTTTAAGTTGCATGAGGGCTGTATTAGTATTTCATCAAATCAAATGCAAATAAATTAAATAGAGACCATATGTGGATGAGAATAATAGAGATTAAAGAAGAAATTATATGTGTGTATGCGTGTGTACGTAAGAGATTTTGAGTCACTGACACAGTATAGGAGAAATGGAAGACTAACTATTGAAGAAACTAGTTATATAAGCATGTAACTATTTTCTTATAGATATTGAACAATATATATGTTGTATGTATGTGTGTGTGTGTGTGTGTGTATATATATATATATATTGTTCTTTTGTTGCCATTATAGCAGCAACAAAAAAATTCTTTAAGAAACCTAATAATAACCCATTAAACATCTTAGCTAGAGAATAAAATGATTATTAAATTCAGGCATACCTTTCAAACTTTTGTACTGAGATCAATTTAGGCTTTAGTTAATTTAATTTAGACCTATTCATGTTTTAGAAGAAAAAACTCACCAAGATTATTTCTCCTCCTTCTTTCAATCTTAAAAATTAAGCTTCCTTCAAACCAAAGAACTTCTCTTTGGTTTTGAGTCGACTCATAGTAGTGAAAATTATAGAATTAAGGGTGTATTTGGTGGTAAAAAGGGAAAAATGGGAGGAAAGGAAAAGTGGATGGAAAGAAAAAATTAAAGGAAAAGAATGTGTTTAAGAAACATTTTCTTATGTTTGTTTGTGCAATGGAATAATAAATGGAAAGGAATATTTCATAAATTAATTAAACATAAATACCCTTAACATTGAAATATATAATATCTACTATCAAACTCAAATATTATATTTAAATTTTTATAAAAATTAAATAGTTTTTCTAAAATAGTAAAACAATTTATTAATTTTTTACTATAAATAGTTAAATTCCACTTTTTAAAAAAAGATAATTAATATATTTTAAATTATAAAAAATATTATTAACCTTATTTAGATTTATTAAATACATCTATAATCATTTATTAAAAATTAAATAAATTTGCAAAAAAGTTATCAGATTATATTAAAATATTAAGAAATTAAAATAGATTTTATAAAATAAATAATTTTATATTAATTCTAAATACATAATTAAAGATATTTATTAATTTAGTTATATAAAAATAGAATTTTTGAATGTTGGCCCCTTTTTTCAGAAAATTAATTTTAAAAATAAATTCTAACAAATTTATATTTACTTATTTATAATATGTTGTTTAATAAATAAATATAAAGTTTTATTACTCAAGGATATTTTCTGATTTTAAATTATTTAGGAAGACAATTTTTGTCTTTTTAAATCAGCAAAAAATTTGCAATTTTTGTTTTATTTTTGAAAAACATAAAATTTTGAAATTTTTTAGCTTTTGAAAAATGAATTAGTGATTTATATTTATAATTATTTGTTAACTGTTTATAAAATAAATTAATCAATTATTTAAATAATGTTAGTTTTGGGCACATAAAAAATGTATAAGGTTAGTTTAGTAATTTAATGTAGTATTCCAAAGAAAACCACATTTTACTAGGGTAGGGGAGTGAAAAATTGATTGTTGAAACTTAAATAATCCTAATTCCTAAGAAGACTATTTCCTTAATCAAAAGCTTCAACCAAATAGCAAACTTAGGATTTCTAAGCTATCCTAAGTCTTTTTCGCCTTAGATTAATTCAACCAAACACCGCCTAAAGTTATAGATTTTATAATTGTTTCCATAAGAGACCTTTAGCTTCCAACTGTTCTAGTTGAAGTCTCCTATACAAATATGCTGTCATAACCCATACTGGACATACAAAATATAGCATTTACACAGTTAATTAAATATGAACTCTGTTATTTCTTTCAAAAATTAGTATGAGTATCACACAAAACAGAGTTCCTAATCACAACCACACCATTTCACTATATATAGATACATTCAAAAATCAAAAGAATTCCTACAGTATGGCTATGATAAGCTAGGCAGCGGTCTGTAGTTACCAAGGGAACTCTATCGGTAATACCAAAAGTCCTCCATCCAAAAACTCAATATACTGCTCACCTGGGGCACACAATAACTTCAATGAGTAAAACTCAGCAAGTAAGCTAAGTGAATATACAGCAATAAACAATAACAATAGAATTCAGTCCACAGTATGAAACTATCAATTTCTAACTACACGAGCATTAGCTAACTTGTTAAAGAAGGAATACCTCAGAGTTCACTTCGGTCACATTTGCGCTCCTGCGCTAATTTTCTGTCTAGACCTCTGTAGGTCGATTCAATCACACATAAGTGAGTTCACATTTCTCTACTCATTGCCTTTTCATGTACAATCACAATCACATAATGAGGAAACTTCCACAGTATCAGTTACAGTCATCTAAGGGAAAAAGCTCTCTAATCAAGGTAGGACTTTTCATTTCACAGTCAATTCCTATATAATAGCTCAAGGCTAGTCTAACAATCTGGGTGATAACGGGCCCATGCTACCAAATCTCGTCCAGAGAAACACATGGTCCATACCTCCCCTCAAGCCATGGGAGTATGGAATGCTCAAGGCTAGTCTGACGATCCGGTGATACCGGGCCCATGCTACCGAATCTTGTCTAGAGAAATACATGGTCCAGACCTCCCCTCAAGCCATAGAACAGTACATAACTGTACGAATACATTTAGATGCCTACACTTGAAATAGCTCGAGGCTAGTCTGAAAATCCGGGTGATATCGGGCCCATGCTACCAAATCTCGTCTAGAGAGACACATGGTCCTGACCTCCCCTCAAGCTATGAGAGCTAAACTTCCTAGGTCTTGGCATGCCAATCACGTTTCACCATTCACAATTAGTCACACATAAAAAAAAGTTCGATATCAGCCTTCTAGAACAGTCACAATATCTCACATTCAAGCATCAAGGCGCTAACAATTAACAGTATTACAATCCACAAAATTACATACATACAGTACACAATTCATTATGGCTTCAGAATAGTTAGCTTACTTACCTGGTACAGCTACTTTTCGATGCTTGTGATTGACCTAAAAATAAAACAAAAATTTCTTTTTAGGTCACCATACACTTGTAAAACATTTCTCCTTTTTGACTCTATTTCTATACTTACTTTACCAAATAATTCACAACAACAATTATCTACTTTCAAAATTCACAATTGGGTAGACATCTTTTACACACATACCTCATGTCTCCTTAAAGTTTTTAGAGCTAATTGGGGTCATTTGGCCACTCAAAATAATCAAATTCGTTACCTCAACAATTCTGCTATTGCATTTGTTTCACTGAACAGTACAGACTTAAAAATTTGTAGGAATTGCAGTCCTACTCAATTGGCTATAAAATTTACAGGCTGATATATAACACATATATATACCTTCATACCAAAAATCATGGCTTTTCAAGGAGTTTAAGTCATTCAAACCCAATTATTTCTAACTGCCCTGTTTTGGAAACTAAAAATTTCAGTTTTATCAAGCCAAGTTTAAAAATTCATAACAATTCATACAAAGCTTTAATCTTAGTGAAAATTTACAGTCTCATATCTGACACATAAAAGGACTTGCATACCAAAAATCAGATAATTCTATTAAGATTTGGATGTTTAACTAAAATCATCTTCCTCTACTCTATTTTAAGACAGGGAAAATGTGCAATTCCATACCAAAAGTTCAAAAATTCACTACAATTCACATACTTTGAATTTTTAAGTGAATCCAATTTCCATACACTCTTGGACATGTTTATTTTTATCCATAAAAATTTCAGAGCAAGAAAATGTCCCCCTGATTTTTGGTAATTTTCGGAACATGCACTGCTCAGTATAAACAAAAATTCTAGGATTGAACTAAACTCTCATTTCTAGCTTATATCTTCATCTCCTTGCTTAGATGCATTCAAAACTCATTCAAATTCCTGTTTCGACACAAATTTCCAGCAGCACAAACAACAATCCACATACTCACATCACAACCCAAAAGAATTCTTGCAAACACACACACTAAGACAAGAATTCTAAGGAAAAAGGTAAGTTCTTACCACTTCTTTTCTTCCTTCTCCTCCCCTTACTTGTGTTCTTGATGAGTTTTTGTGTGGAAAGCTTAGAGAGAGTGTGAAGAGCTGAAAACGTAGACTTAAGAGCAAGGTGGAAGAAATTCTAGAATTCTTCCCATTTTTATAGATAAACATTGGGCACAATTTCTATTTAGTGCTCATTTCCTTTTCTCATTACCTTTAAGCCCATCATCTCTCATTCATTACACCACAAATCCAATTCATAACTAACACATTAATACATATCATTACACATTACACAACACATACTATAATGTATACTACAAAAACTTAGGATATTACATATGCATATGAATAGGTGAGTACTGACAGCTTATATATTAATATTTTACCGTAAAAAACAAAAATAAAAATCTAAAGGTCTTCA
Organism: Boswellia sacra; assembly: GCA_013180625.2. NCBI lineage: Eukaryota > Viridiplantae > Streptophyta > Magnoliopsida > Sapindales > Burseraceae > Boswellia > Boswellia sacra. Next base: position 20,668 of record SNVD02001389.1, on the reverse strand, counting down.
TTCATCTTGAAAAAATGTAATTAATTCACAATTCAAAATGTAATAAAGTGTCTCTGTAAGAGACGTCACATCTCCCCCAAAAGAGACAGAGAGACTTCACAAAAGAACAATATATTTCGTTAAATCATATACTAAAAACGTTGACCAAAATGCATAACTATGTTCTTGAATAGCTAGCCTTCCATTCTCCTCTAGTTGAAGAACTCAAAATCCGAGCCGTCCTAGCAGTAAGAAAAAGAACTCGCACTACAAGAAAAAATGCCATATTTGGCGGTCATAAAAACGCCCCCAATGGCACCGCCAAATATGGTGATTTTGACAATATTTGGCGGTCGGTCAAAACGTCAAATATAGTGTAAATCATATTTGTCACATAAAAGCGCCAAATATAACTCAAAAAATACGTACAAAAATCACATATTTGTCACTTTTTTGACAAATTTAATGGCTTCTAACGGTTAAAATTTTTGAATTGTACCATATTTATCGCTTTTTGTCCGATAAATATAGCTTGTTAACGGTCAAATTTTTTAAATTTTATCATATTTGACGCTTTTTGACCGATAAATATGATTATATTTTGAACTGCACCATATTTATCGCTTTTTGCCCGATAAATATGGCTTGCTAACGGTCAAATTTTTTAAAATTCATCATATTTGATGCTTTTTGACCGATAAATATGATTCCATTTTGAATTGTATCATATTTGTCGCTTTTTACCTAATAAATTTAGCATGCTAACGGTCAAATTTTTTAAAATTTATCATATTTGACGTTTTTTTAACCGATAAATATGATCATTTTTTAAATTGTACCATATTTATCACTTTTTGTCTGATATATATGGCTTGCTGACGGTCAATTTTTTTAATTTCATCATATTTGGCGCTTCTTGACCGATAAATATGATTCCATTTTGTATTGTACTATATTTATCGCTTTTTGTCCGATAAATTTGGCTTGCTAAAGGTTAAATTTTTTAATTTTCTTCATATTTTACGCTTGTTAACCGATAAATATGATTCCATTTTGTATTGCACCATATTTATCGCTTTTTGCCCGATAAATGATTTCTTTAATCTAGTTTTAGAGACAGCTTACCACTTGCAAGGAAAAAAAAATTCAAACAATTAAAATTTGTGTGCCTAGAAAATAATAGACAAGATGTAAACCTGCAGCATCCAATGCACGGATTGATTCACAGAAAGCATTAGCTCTCTCACGGCGACACATTACGTCACTTGAAGAAATTGGCACAGCTGAAAGTTGGAAAATCTTGGATAACAGATGTATATCACGCTGAGGAAAAAACAGCTTAAACCAAGGTACCAGTAAAATGCTAAGATAGCTAAACAAACGGCAGATATTCTTCTAACAATAAAGAGTTCTACTGAAGCAACAACTCAGTAAAGATTTTAGGATATAATCACGGAGTCTATTAGTTGTATGAGGTACTGCCACCACCAATGCTCGGACCACAGCAACAGTAGCTTCATGGGTTCCATCTTCAAGAAAAGCATCCATTTGAATACGTATCTTATCAACAATCTACAAGATTCAAATTTTCCACCTTGAATAAAATGCCGAACAAGCATTGAGACTAAGTGTGTTTGTTATTCCTTCAATAACTTTTCCACCTTGCAGAACAGATTTTAAAGTTGACTTATAGTAATCATGTAGGTATCTAGGGTACAACCTACTTCTTTCAGTTTTAAAGTTGTTTTATAGCATCCAGATATAACGTAAGAAATTTGAAGGATTTTTAGAAATTCAACTAAGCTACTGCACATGATACGGATATAGGAACAATTCGAAGTAATATGAAAATATTTACCTTAGCAGCGTCCTCTGGGTTGTTCTTTACAGGTGCGTAAGCAAGCCATGCATCCACCACCTAAGCATGGACATAGTAATTGGTCATTCAACAATGATTATAGCAATAATAAGAAAACCTAAGAAGCAAATATCATCATAGAACCATATGAAAAACGATTCTTCTATGAGAAAATAGAAAAGCCCAGGTCCACATATAGGAATAAGGCCCAAGCAAGGGCAAGAACATGAAAATGAGTTGCTGAAAATCTCAAGAGAATAACTTACCGTAAATCCAACCCTTGCAGATGGAGGCAATGCTTTTGGATAGTCTTGCATCATACACTCAAGTCGAGTTGAGGACTTGAATGCAGATTTGGTAGCATCTTTGTATCTACAATGAAACAAATGACATGATATTGGAGACAATTTCAGGGTAACACTTCTATTCATATAAAGCATAAACTTGCAAAACAAAGACATAAATGCAGAAGAGCATCACTGAAGGAAAAAGCATAAACAACCTATTAATGATCTCACAGCTCTCCTTGATTCAAGAATGACCAACTCATTGTTTTTATTTTAGTCAATTTAAACACTGGTTTTTAAGGAAACTAACATTTTCAACATGAACAAAAGTTGGCACACAAAGATATTTGATCATGAAGGAAAAAGCACACAAGCAAACAAATATCCTCAACTATAACTTTTATTTACTTTCAGGTGAGTCACATATAATAAACATCACAAACTAAATACACTATCTTCTTCAGCTGTACAACAATTGGTTAAAGAAGTAACTACCTGCTCTACTGGTCTACTCTAAGCTGGTGGAACAAATGTGTTAGCAGAAACACTAGACCCTGATAGTATACCTTTAAGAATGCCACTGATCCCTAAGAGAAGCAAAGTTTTAGAACCAAGCGGGGAACCACTAGCACAAGTGGAAAGCAATCGGATTAAACCCTATATTCAAAAAAATCAGAATCATTGCCTTCATTCAATGCTTCTAAAAATCAATGTATGATAGTAGAAATCAAATTTACTACATATGTTGGCGTGCTAAGAGATGCCTGTCCACCACCAGCATTACTGGTTGAAATGAGAGAGGCAGCTTGTGTGACCAGTCCATGATTGCATTACTCATCCAACTTATCTAGAGACAATGCAAATGCTTTAGCAATTTGAGCCAAACAAACAGAAGCATGCTCCAACACCTACAAACACAACAAATTGCTGATGATGAATATTAAGAGAATACCAAATGGGAAGGTATTTCTCTAGTCATGAATCTATAACTCAGTATTCATCATATTTGGTTGGGTAATAGATCGCCTTCTTCTTTTGAAGCAATCTTGAAACTAACAACAAATTCTGGGTTAATATGGGTATTAACATTCATATTCCAAACTATATAATGTCTTGGATTTTGTGGATCATCAACTTCACTATCAAAATCCTCTTTGCTGGGATGAAATCCTCTGCCTAGCAAGCCTGGATTGACATCAGTTCCAATTATTAGGCCCAAAATGATATTTAAAAATTAAAAAATAAATAACAGAAATAAGCAAAAAGCCCTATCAACCAATGAATATCGATGAATGCTGTCAAAGTTCAAGGCAAAATAATCTATAAGATAAAATTTTGGCCAAAACTGCCCATAGATTAACGTCCTCAGCATTTGCCTCAACTATTCTTGCTAAGCATCTGACAATCTATTTCACTTTCAAATAAATCCATCCTAAAAATCATAGTAGTTGCTCAAAACATTGGAGGCTGAAAACTCTGTGTGTGTGTGTGTGTGTGGAGGACTGACAAACAAACTTCCAGCTATTATCATAAGATCATAAACCCATGTCCTTAATCAGAAAACAACAAAATCTATTATATTCATGGAATTTAATTAATTATGACAAGAGTTGTTGAAATATTTAATTCAGAACATTGCAATTGAGAGGTCAAAAACGGGCAAGAAAAAAACTTTCCTAACTACAATGGTTATGCTTTGAGAATCCCTATTACCATATAGCTAAAGTTAGGACTACAAGACTTGTTATAACTTCTCATACTCGTAGAACCTATGTTAGATTTCCTCTCAACTTTCAATTGACTTTAAACCTGTTTTAGCTCCTAACTTCCCTTGCCGTTTAATCATAACAATAGATCAAGAATGAGATGATAAGCTAATATGAGGTGCAAATTCACATTTCTTTTATTTTCACTATGCTTCAAGAAGAAAAAGACAAAGACTTGCTTTATCATGACTACATGTTCCACAATCACCAATGACTAAAAGCAATACCCCACATTGGCACATTCTAATATTTCACCACATCAGTTTCGAAGGAGAAAAGTTCCCATAAAAGATTCCCATTTACGCCTATACCATCAAGTAAATTGGGCATCTTAACAATATACTTCTGATGATTATCATTCAAAAGGTTCCATACAGTATTTATTATCCGCAATGTTTCAGATATCTAGTAACAATCAGAACATTCCCCTATGAAAGAAAAATAGCTTAATCACCAGAAGCTCCACTCAGTTCCTAACTATTCCGCTGAAAATAACAAAGAGACAGAAGAAAAAGAACTCAAGCACAAATCAAGTTTCAATTTTTTTCTTATTTTGCAACGTTTTCTTCTGAACCAAAATTAACCCAGATGAGTTTGTTCAACAACACTTCCATTACACATTCAAGAACAACAAGGTCTAACATTTACGTGATGCATTTCAGTATGTATAAAATAACAATAATACAGATAGCAATACAAGGTGAGGGTAATAAGAAAACTTACAAACAATGGTATTTTACATACCGACTTATAAAGAAGCTGAAGCTGATGCAAAGAACAGAAACAGTGGCAAAATCAGAGAAAGCAAACAAAAACAATACTTGAAATTGGGTGAAGACGAAGGAGAATAACAAAAACCTTAACCTCTCAGGCTTTGTATTTTAACGTTTCTGAATGGTCTGTATTTTAGTAGACCATTCAGAAACGTTTCATATTATGAAAATACATGGAGATTCAGAACATAGTCAGATACAGGGGAATGAAATAAAAAAAAGAAAAGTTTTTTTAGCAAATACATAATTAAAATGACTAGAACTTGATTAGTTCAATTTCTTTTTCCATAACAAATGATACTTTTTTACATTAATAAATTTACTGAGCTTCAGACAAAATGCTATTCAAGAATTTCATAACACAATTGAAAAAACATACAAAAGGTATATTTTAGGTTAGATTTAGTTTTATACTTCCCCTAAATTCAACTGATCTCTTACAACATAAATGCAGCTCCAGTAACTCTCAGTAAAAATGATGAGAACAAAGCTCTCAAAACCACTTTAGAAAATCAAATGGTTATACCAAGGTATTACATATTCAGGGAACATGTGGTCAGCAATAATCATAAATCCTTATAATCCAAGCATGAGTAAATGAACAAAAGTACACATTCAAAACCTTTATTGTTCATGAGTTACCGAATATGCAATATACATGTATCAACTAATGTATAGTAATATATTGCACAAAAGAAATAAACAAATATTTGATACCTTAAGAGACAAAAACACGCATGATCCATTTCCTTAGATTAGGCGTCAAGTCTGGGTTCATATTAGGAAATCAACTAAATCAAGTCCATATAAATACTTACCTCTTACACGTTTAAGCTCAGCTTTGCCTTTTAAATCATTGTCTTGATGGCTCCGTAGTTTCCTTGCCAATGATTTGTGCTTCAAGTGAAGATCATTTAGTGCTGATCTCAAACTTTTAACTTCTAACTCCAAGTCACTAGATGAGTTTTGTCTGCATGAGCCTAGCAAAATTTGCAGTGTACATGGGAAATTGAGGAACAAATCTTGCAAGAAAAAGATTACAACTTACAATGCAGAACAAATATTTTCTCACAACACTCACCATCTCTCACCACGCCTTTCACAGTAGCAAAATATAGCCCATCCTTCAGATACCATAGGTTGTCAACAGCAGCTACTATATTACATAAGATGTTCTTAGTCTTCTCAGAGGCGATTTCTCTATCTTCTTCCATTTGATTAGGGCAATTATCTGCAGAGCAACTTTCAGTTGCTCCAGTTTCTATAAGTCGACTGAGGAAAGCATCATGGGGGGATAAGGACTTCCATCTGACAATTGAATTTAAATTACAGAGAATCAAAAAAAGTAGTACAGCAGAGAGTAACAGGCAAGGAAAGCAAAGGAACCAAAAAAAAAAAAGCGGGGTAGGTAATCTCACCCTCCTCCTTAACTGATACACATCTAAAATCTTGTCCACTTCTTGACTCTCTTGCCCGGATAGAACATGATTCCATGTCAGTGACCAACTATTATAAAAGCATATAATCAATTTTCCATAGGGCAAAACATAACACTGTAGGCGTAAAGCCATGAGATATTGCATACTTTTATTTCAAATATTTTCTTTAGCTGCAGCTGATGCTTGCCATCTTTGAATTTCACGTACGCGTCAGGTACTGTATTGTCTGGCATCCCATCTGTGAACCCATTTTGGAATAATACTCTCTTGTTGTTTTGATTCGTATATGCATTGCTATTCTCTTTCGTTAAGGCTTCATATTTTGCTCTCTTTTTGCACAATGTAGAAAACCGATTCTTGACAGCATTATCCGTTCTACATAAACAAAAATATCAGGAATGATTGATCATATACTTGCAGAGATACATATCTAATTTAGGCAAATACCCAAAAAAAAAAAATTTGAAAAAGTAAAAACTTGCATACCTGCCGGAGACCACCTTTGTTATTTCTGTCCATCTATTACCAAATATTTTCTGGGCCTGCAAATTAAATTAATGTGTTAGATCACGACCATTAAATGATGGAAATGCAACAACACTTATCTAAACTTAGAGGGTGTCTTCTCCTAAATTTTTGAGAGACAAGGAAGCATAGCCATTCTGGCCTACTTTAATATATTGTTTTCTGTTAAAATCTACCGCTACCAACCAACAGACATGCAATAACCAGATCACATAATAAGAGAGAGATATGAGGTTTTTGAAAAATTTTGCAATTATTGTTAAACTAACCTTATCCTATGATAATTTCAATTACCTCACATAATAGCATATCTTCCTCCGGCGACCATCCTCCTTTCTTTAAATCTGAGTTCAAGTATGTGTACCACCTTCCATTTTCAATATTACACCCACATCAGATTAATCTGATAATAATAAATTAAAAGAAGGGTACAAAATAAAGGATCGTTCAACAACTTGTTTTATAACTTCTTCACCAACCTTCTTCTACACTGTCTTGTTGTTTTATCGTTGAATTTAGATGTAATAATTGACCAACTGCATACAAATATCAGAACCAAAACATCAAAAATAAATAAATTATTTAAAAAAAGAAGAAGAGAAAAACAACAGAAACATCTTGCATAAAAATCCTTACTTCTCAGTTCCATGTATACTAATTTGTTCATAAAGTATATAATCTTCCTACAACCTCAAAGGAACCCAGATTAGAGAGAGAACCGATTTAAAAATATAAAAAAATGAATAAACAAATAAATAAATAATTATCAAATAGAGAGACTGGATTGAGAAAATAAAGACGTTGATAGTCTTTGAGAAGCCTCTCATCCATCTTCTCCACTTTCTTACCACAAACACTAGTTTCCAAAACAAATACAAGAATTCTGAAGTTGTAGACTCCTCTCAAAATCAATTTGAACACAATTTTTCTTCCATAGCTTATCCCTACGCTTGTAATTTGTTTATAATTATTTTATTTATCAAAGGATGATGAATTCTGAAGTAACCACAGTGATAGAAATGATGAACTGGACCTCTCAATACAACTTGAGAGAGAAATGGAAACCATCTATCAAAGGAAGGGAAATCATAAGTTCCTTTATGATACTATCTTTTTAGTCTTTTCTTTACTTCTTTGATGTAGTTCACAACCAGAAAGCTTGTAATTTAATAGTGAACAGAAGAGGCCACTACGTAAGCTGCTTTTCTGACCTCCAAGAGGAAAAAGAAAGGTAAATCCTGTAGTCTTCTTTTGATAGCACGGCTATGAAATAATGTCGTAAAAGGGACAAATGAATTAATCCCACAAGAGCAAAGAGGAGAAAAAATGTCTTAAAAGGTAAATCCTTTCGTTTGGTTCCTTGGCTATGGAATAATGTTAAAACAGGATAGAAAATAAAGGATATGAAAATACAGATTTTTTAACCTTTTTAACCAAGAAAGGGAAAATCTCATTCGGCTATAAAGTAATATATCGCCCTGATTGTGCTCAGACTTCCATTTTTGAAACGCCAAAACAAAACAAAACAAATACGAGATTACAACAAACACAACACTTGCAAATAACAAGCTATAAAAATTAAAACCCATAAATAACAAGCTATGATAAAAATAAATAAAAGAAAACTAACAGAAATTAATTCAGACAAACATTTAGCATGGTGGAACTAAGATTTCCATTTTCTAACTTCCCAGGAGAGAACCAAAACTTCATTTTTATTAAGCAACCAAAAGCAAGATAACTCAAAAATACGAAACCCCATCAATTTAAAAAAAAAAAAAACTCATATCCTAAGCAGGCAAGCAAAGCAGATCAACTCAAAAGCATTCCCATCTTAGTAAAACAAAAATCATTGAAAGCATTAGCTTCAAGAGTAAGAGACAGGAAACAAACCTTGGAGGATTTACTGCCGCTTTTGGACAACCTCAAGCCATGAGAAGATGGTGTTGGTGTCTTAAGGTGAGGGTTACATGCGTCGCAATTAGCAGGAGATAGCATAGCAGCATTAAACAGTCTTTCAATTGGGTCAACTGAATATCCCCCTCCAATGAGTCAGAATCTCTCCCATACCCTCACCTCTGAACCTTTTGGACTCCGGGCAGCAGAACAAGCATTGAGACTAAGTGTGATGCTAAATTTCTCAAATTTCACTAGTTAATGTAGCATTTAGACACCTACCAGTATCCATAACATCAATGATTGATTCATAGCCTGAATGACTCTTTGAAAGAATTCCATCCACAATGTCATGGTTTACTTGCAGAAAATCCCAACTTCTAGTAGCCTGTAAACTAAGTATCCTATTTCGAACTACTCAAACAACACCAGGGATATCTGCACCAATGCACCACATAATAAATATCAATTACATGTACTAGTTAGGCATAAGTTGAACTATTAAAACAGTGTTCACAGTTCACCAACATTATAACACCTGCAATTAGCTTGGCTTGGGATACAGTCAAAACTACAGCAATACCGGAAAAACCATGCTTGTAGCTGTACAGAATTGATTCCTTGGCAGCTTCTTTGCTATAAAATTGATATTAAAAGTTGTTAATTTGTGTTTATTGCAATAGTAGGACCCTGTGGGGCTCTAGCCAACCCTAATTTAATGTTTTTGAAGGGGAAAGGAAGGAGAAGAAAGAGCAATGGATGCATAAGAATTTGCATGATAAAGATTCAAATTAAAGGGCAAATCATCAGCCCTAAACCATAACCTCTTGCTCTGTCACCACACAAGCGCTACAATCAACACCTCTCTAAATCAAACTTACACCTTATAATCAAGCCGCCTTCTCTTTCAAATTTTGCCCAAAAAAGGGCTGTTTCCTTAAAGAAATTTAGTTAAAAATTACAGACAGGAAGCAGGAAAATTCAAACAGTTCTAGATAACAATTGTAGTTATACTCTCATGATACTTCAAGTTGCATGAAAAGTAATTTAATAAGTTCAACGCAAAGTAATCACACATGTAAATAACGAAAAATTTGAGCGTAGATTAAAATAAACAAAACAATTACCTCTGCAAAATTTACTCTTTTCCATGGGATGGAGTTGAATTCCAAATTCTTTTGTAGCTAAATCCTCCTTTGACTCAGTTCCTGCACCCCAAATTAAAGAACGAAAAGTATTAACTACAGAGAAAAATCCTAAGAGTAAAACCCTTCTAGTTCCACATATTTCCTCTATTGAACAACCAAAAAAAAAAAGGAAAAATCCAAAAGTATTTTTGGGGTCTTTTGTTTTTTAGCCAAATACGTTTTTCTTTTACTAAGTCTCTACCTGCAAACCAGAAGTTGCGCTCTCAAGTATGCTTTACCTACAGCTCAACACATTGCTAGATAACCAAATTAGTGTTATACTGTCATACAAATCTACTCTCCAATTCCACGACCTGTCTCAAAAGCAAGCCAAAAAATAATAATAAATAACAATAATCATAACCAAAACTTAGGGGTGTTAGATCATGCTAAAATAAATTAATATGGTTCTTTTATGTTACTAATCGCTGCATTGGCAGCTCTTTGCATGAAGGTAATCGCATTATGATCTCCATGAAAGAGAGCCCTTCGTTCTTCACTTCCTTCAAAGTTTTTGCAGTCTAAACATTTGCAATTTTTCGAGCACAAAATATTGGCCTGGAAGCACTCACAATACTTCTTGAGACAACCTGATTTCTTGCAGTGGCATCCTTTATTGTGCTTTGCTGCCAGCTGAGCTTCCTGTGCATCTTCCTAGAATTTTTTGGGGATATGTTAAGTATATGTTACTCAAAACAATAACAGATTGATTGTACAAATATTCCAACATAACTTGTTAAATTTATTTCACAGAATCACAAACCTAAACAATTCAATAATTGTTGACCATCAATTAAGTGCAGATTAAGAGTAATGCTACAAATTGCATGATTATCTCCTCATCATCTTATGTGGTATTATCATATTTAATATAAAATTATTATCATGTCAACACCACATAGGAAACATATCAAGTCGATATAAAACTTGAAAACTGTAGCATTTGACTCAAATTATAAATAGCAGTAAGAAGAAAAAAAAATTAAACATACGAGTTTCATGAAAACAGTTGTCATTTTCCTTTATTTTATTAATAAAAATAAAGTACTTTTGACTTAATCCAATTATATATTCGTTCTGTCCAAAACTTGAACTCAATATCCACTTAATTGAAATTAATGCAATAGCACGGTAGAAATTAACAAGATTGTTTCTAAAATTGCTGAAGCCAACTTGCATACCCTAGAATCCTGAGACCCATGTGGACTGCCAGCAATCTTTGTTCTGAATGCATTTGGATTGCACTCTAAGGTCGCTCCAACAGCCTCCTCCCTAGCAGCCTCATGCTCCATATTATTATGACAATTTACACAATTGCACCCATCACAATAAATTCCAGCAGCAAAACACTCACAGTACTTCATGATTGAAAATATTTGCTCAGTGCTAATGTCAACCATAGACTAAGACAAGCAACATTCCTAAACATAATATAGAGTGCAAAAGAGTGCCAAGAAATCATCTCATATCAGATCACATGATAACAGAAAGTAGGATCGAAAAAAGTTAATGTTCACTCAACCAATCATGCAAGTCCTTTCGAAGATACATGAGGCAGGGAAAATCATGTTGAAAATTAAAAGGTTGGAATTACTTAATTGCAGTAAAAGGGCGAATTTTATTCCGAAAACTACAAATGATCCACTGGCATAATAAAAAGACAACCACATGTTTGGCTATATTTTCGTTAAAACTGTTTTGCACCACCCAATTGTTTACATTAGATTAAATAAGAAATAAGTAGGAAATTGGGTGGACCTCAAAAAGAGAAAGACCAATGATAACGTGTCACTGTCATGTGAATGTTACTTCCTAAAGGCTAAACTTGAATGAATGCAATCTATACTTCAAAACTTTTGTACCATCCCACCACAAAGAAACCTTCCATTTCGCCTTCCTAAAGGAGATGTGTCAAGGAAAAAAATAAATAAAGAGAGAAGAAAAAGCGCTAAAGAAATTACCCATTTTATACTATACTACAAATAACCATGAGATATACAGATTGGAAAACATCAATTAGCTAACGTCTTTTAGGACTACACATGTAATTCATTGGAGTTAAGACATGCCCCTAATAGAGTATCGGGACAGATGTCAGAGTCCTGATAACCATGCAAGTCTCTATGGGGTAGAAACAGTGTCAAATATGGGGGAAGGGGAAAAAACAAAAATTCTTCAGGGTTCAAAATCTAAACAGAGGCAATTCTACTTACAACTTCAAACATCGGGAATTTCTGCAATTACATTGCTTTTGTTTCTTTGGAGTACCATCTTTCGCATCATTGTTACCTCGTGGCCGTGATCTAGGGGACTCTTGTTTGCTGGAAAAAAAAATATGTACAGTAGTTCAGAGACAACTATAGTTCTCGAATAAGCAATCTTAAATCATCAATTCAAGCTCAAGCCTTTAGGAAAAAGAAAAAGAAAAAGCTATCATTAAAATGAGTGGGCAAAGCAAAGGTGTCTTAATAAACCAAGACTCAAACAGGAGTCATATGTTGGCAACACGACAAGTAATAAATTTATAACTTTAGATGTTACGTAGTGATCAAAAAATAAAGCTATTTAAATGCAAAAGGTAGAATCAATTGCAACAACAACCAAACCACAACACTGGAATGCACAGAAATTTACAAAGAAAGAAGCATGTGCTGAAATATGTAGAGAAAAGCCCCCATAATTATATTGTAGCAAACATGAGTATTGTTTCTATTTCTTTTGGGAACTCATTGCACAAATAAATCTCTTCTGAAATTAAAAACTTGCTTTCACAGTCCTTGCTATAACTGAATTCTTTGTAAGCTACGATGATCTTACAAATTTCCTTTCTGAAAATGTATCATACACACTCCATAAATTTCCATTTTTAGCATATAAACAAGCAATGCCTAGTTTGGATTTCTTTCTTTCCAAAAATCATATAAATTTTCATCCCACCACAAATAATGCCTCAGCTTAGCCGCAATAGGATATACCAATCAACAAATTTAAAACAAAAGCCAAATTAACATGAACATCTATGACATTAAGCATAAATTAATATCTATTTCAAACTTTAGTCGATAAGTTGACAACAAAATCATTGATTAAAAAAACATTATTTTTTTGAAAAAAAAACCATTATTCTCCAAGAGAGGGATAGAAGAAGAGAGACTACTGAAGAACTCACGCAACATGTAGGGTGGGTAGTGGAAGCTTTTGCACGGGGTGTGGTATACGATGGATGACCGGTGTTGGCAGCGATCGTACTTGCCAATGCGGCGTTACCTGCGGCTATGATCTTATCTGCGATTGCACTTGTTGCTGTGATGTTGGCTATAATTGAGACTGTACATGTGGTTGTGTCTGTGCTACTTGCAGTTGCACTTCCTTTTGTGATTTCGGCTGTGACTGCAACTGTGGATGCGATTGAGGCTGCAATTGCGTGACGATGACTTTACCAACTGCTCAAGGTTTGCCGATGCCTGGCAAATAGTGAAATCCAATTGTCTAGCCAACTTCTTTGGCCCAAAATCAGAAATCGTTTCACCTTGTTCCATTGATCAAACACAAAAAGTCAAAATAAGTAAATAGTAATGCATCTAGATTTCATTTATAAGTAAACACTTCTTCTATCTTCCTAAAGGTAGATTTAAATCTACATATCTCAAACATACAAAAAAAGTACTCCACTTAGAAACGCTAGACACAAGCTAATATGACCACTATTATTTAAGAAGAAAAGCAAAAAACCAGATTCTTATGCCAAAGCACAAATATATATAATATCAAGCATACAAAGCTTTCAGTCTACTGATAACTGATATACCAAATAAAGCACCAAAAACAAAAATTTAACCCCATAAACAAAAATTAAACAAAAAAGAAGAAAATACTATTTAAATACAAATTAAAGAATTCAAATACTTCTAAGGCACATACCTATGATGATGATTTTAGAAAAATTTTGAAAAAAGCTTATGGATTTGAGAATCAGCTACAAACATCTTGAATGCCAAAAAAAATTAAAAGAGATTAATTAAGCAAAAAATTAAAAATAAATTTTCAAAAGTTATACTGATATCATATACAGAAGGCCACGCTCCTATCACCCTTTCTAGCATAACCCCCAAGATTTTCTTATTCTCATTATCAACATGTACTTGGCCCAACGCAGGCCATCATTTACGGGAGTTCCCTGCTCTCTTTATATATAGATTCTGCCGCCTACCCCTCTTTGTTTCCTTGTTAACAAAATCACCAACCTAACTTCCAAATCCAACAAAAACAATATATCTGCCCACGAAGAAGAAAGTGTTTTTTTAATTAAATTTAAAAAAGAAATTAATTACCTTTCCATGCAATCCCTTATCCTTCTCCAAATCCGGTAAGGACATATGAGCCCCTTAAATAACAGCGAGCCTTCTTACAAGCGTGAAGAAGATACCACCAAAGCTGGGAATGATACAAATCTTGCGAGACCCCAAAAATGGATTGGATCGAAATGACTTTCCTGTCGAACACCTTTGTGAAGCCTTTCCTCCATGAATTGAACTAAGCCGAAACTGAAGGGATAGGCTTCGAATACGCAGATGTGGGAGTCCATCTCAAAATCTCTGTTTTTTCAATTTCTTCTTTGTCTTCTGGTCGTCGGCTATGAAATCGATTTCTTGCGCACTTCCTATCCTTCAGGGATCTGAATATGCTTCACCACGTCATTTATAACCTCTTTCTCCTCCTCATTCACTGATCTGGGATCCTCAATTAAACTTTTTATTTGTTTGTGTGTGTGAGAGACAAGAGAGAAATCAAATGATCATAGGGAAACAACTTTGCATTAGAAAGAGTATACGAGAGGTGAGAGACAAGAGAGTGGTGAGGAGAAGAGTCAACAGCTGAAGATTTCAGTGAGTGAGAGCAATTTCAGTAGTTAACGGCTAGGGCAAAGTTTTGCACAAAAGAGAGAAAAGGAAAAGACGGAGGGAAAATAATAAAAGAATGGAGCCAGAACAATGTTTTTATCGGGCAGGGAAGAAGACAATTTTTAATTATATTAAATTATTTGTCACTATTTAATAAAATGTGATAAATATATTTCTTGGAAAAGACAAAAGATGACAAGTAATATAAATAGATGTATTTGACTTTTATTACAGTGCAATATTTCTCACTTCCTTTAACAACCATCGAATAAAAAAAAATTAAAGTGACAAATATATAAAAATTTCTTGTAGTGTCGATAAGAAATATCATAACCAATTTTAAACATCTAAGTAAGAAATCAATAAAATGATTACTGAGGTTTATTTACCCATAACAACTGATGCTAGCTTCAATACACACTCGAAATCGCTAGAAATGTCCTGTTACAGACAGACCATTGATACCTTTAATAAGTGTGATGATGATAAAAGAAATTAAAATAAACCACTATTGATACCCCTATTTGTGAAGTCAGCAGTACTGTAATTGTAGCTGGATGAGACAAGGGTCTCCACAATCACAAGTGGTTTGAAAAAAAAAAAAAAAAACGATTGTAAGCCTTGCCAACAATCAGAAAGCTCCAATAACCTTGAGTTCAAGCAAATGTCTGCCATAGCTTAAAACATGATCAGGTAAGGGCAAGGTTTTGAAATTCTCTTCTGCCAAATGGAAAGCAACTGTCAAAAAACCACCGTTGATACGATTCTTACCCACCCTATGGATGGCTCCATTGAGATGCTTCCCGGATTCGGAAAATTTATAAGATGAGTATCAGGACAAGCAACATGAACAGTTTTCCAAGAATTTTTCTTCAGAGACAATACATGAACGGCTTCTATATTATTATATAGAAGGACTAATTTATAGTCATGAATAGACTCAACGTAACCTAAGCCACATAACGAACAACAATTAGATCCTACGGGTTGAATGTCTGGTATTTGCTTGAACTCTCGAGTGGAAAGATTGTGCACAGAAAAATGTTCTAAATATAATCTCCTGTGGTGACTAAGGACAAGCCGTTACCAGAATCAAGCGCACGAATCCACTTAACTTCAGATTTTGGTTTCTTTGGTGGATAATCAAGCTTCACTGCAAAGAGATTGTGATCAAAAGATGTTCCTTCAATGTCTGCAGTATAAAGAGAACCAGAGCTGATTGGAGAGAAAACGAGTCTTTCTGTCTTGTGTTTGAGTGAGGTGCATTTTGAGAAACCGAGCGTTGCCCATTAACGACGGAACGACTTTGAGACACATCTGAATCGCAATAGAGACTTGACGGGCAATTTTAAGAGCATGTGGACGATGAGCTCTGGTGGAATATTTGGCGTCAACATGGCTTATACGTTGACGAAGAATGAAGTAGAAAAACAATTTGATTAATAATTCAACTACATGACCATATCATGTACAAATGAAATAGGAAAAGAATTGTAATCAAATATAAGATCTCAACCAATTAGGGGTCTTTCCTAAAGTTTTCCATTTTGTAACTTATATGTCTTTTGGGTAAAAAACTTTTGAAATCACATTCCTATTTAGATTAAAATTTAAAAAAAAAAGTAAAAAAAAAATCATGTATATTGGACTAGTATTCATGGCATGACATGTAGTTGAACATTATTTTACCTTCATAGACTACATTGACTTAATGTTATGTTGTTTATGTTGTTGTGAGATTACCTTCATAGACTACATAGACTACATTGTTTATGTTGTTTAATTTTAATGATTATGTTTTGTGCATTTGTACTCTGCTTTTTTTTAAATGTTTATTCTAATTTAAATTTCTTTTGTAATATACTAATATTTTTAGTCTATTTGTTTAAAGTAAATGATACCTCTAATATCTTTCTAAATAAAATATAAATAAATTTAATAAGTAAGAAAACTATTGAACAATAGTGTTTGGATGGGTAAGGCATGGAGATGGAAGTTTATACCCTTGAAATATGTGGGTACAGTATGCATACCAATTTTTTAAAAGAGAAGGATATGAATCTAGCAGGCCAATCATGCTTTACCTATTGCCATCGCTAAACACAAGAACTAACACATTTATTTTATTATTTGATACCAAAAAAAAAAAAAAAAACAAAGGATCTATTAAGAACAGATACTTGAGACCCAAAAAAAAAAAATCCGTTTTAAAACTAAGCACAAATAATGTAGCATTTGGTGGCCAAGAAAAATATACGAAGACCAACTCATTGCTGCCTTCTCCGGCCACCAAAACCAAAACCTAATGTCACCACTATAACCTCATCATCACTGCTCCAAGCCTCCCAACCTTCTTATTTTAAGAACATCATAAAAGTATAATTAATAAAAAAAGAAAGAAAAAAAAGAATGGAAAATCAAAGCCTCCGCACGACTGGCCTCAGACTACTAGATCTCGCAAGACACAACAATATCTCTGGACTCTCCTCACAGCATTGAGTTTGGTGCTTCCTCTTCAGAAGCTATGTTGTCGAAGACATGGCCTGCACCAGGCTAGCGGACCATGAACAAGATTGAGAAGGTGTAAAGCCGCCTACTACTCCATCTATTAGAGTAGAGATGAACCCTCGTTTCTTCTCTATATTCTTTAATTTGTTCGCTTGTTTGCTTTCCGTCGAGGAGTAATCCCAGGTCAGCTCCAGCTCAGCACTCAGTTCACGTGAGAAGCAAGGATGATAGTTAAAGTTCAGCTTCTAGAGTGTTAGGCAGTTATTTTTTTTTTTTTACTGTGATTCACGAGTTGTTTCTTATAATCTAGGAGTAGTATTTTTCACGTGAATTTTGCATAGCATTTTTTTTTTTTTAAATGACGAATTATACTATTTTTCCTTTAAGTTCTAACCAACCTCATTCAACTTCAGCTATGTCAGCTTCTTAGTCTTCACCTTCATTCAATCTTCCCACTCTGAACTTGAAGCTAACAGGTCTCAACTATGGCTTCTGGAGATAACTTGTACTTCTGGCTCTCCGATCTGTTGAACTTAATGGATATATTGAAGGTACATGTGTCTGTCCTCCACAATTTCTTACTGTTTCTCGATTAGAGTCATCTTCTGAGTTCACTTCTGAGACTACAACTCGTTTGAATCCTGAATAAACCTTGTGGAATCGTGTTGATCAATTTATCATGAGTTGGCTTTTGTCCTCTGTTAGTGAGTCTATTTAGCCATATCGTATGTTGTCGAACCTCACATGATCTGTGGAAAACGATTGAGAATTTGTTTTTTACTCAATCTAAAGCTCCGGTGTTGCATCTTAGAAATAAATTGCAGTCGTTAAAGAAAGGATCTATGAATATTGGAGATAATATATTCTAAAAATGAAAGAAATAGCCCATTCGTTGTCTACTTCTAGCCATGTAATCTCTGATGAGAAGCTGCTTACAGTGCCCGCTCACGGAATTTGGGGGCCTAAGGTGAAAGAAAAAGCTTTTTGATATTTAATAAAAAAAATTGACTAAATTCCATTAAAATTATAATTTTTATTTAAAATTTCATCATAATATTATTACTATTGTTTATTCAATTGTTAAAATTTTGTTAGTAAATGTTTATTATTTTTTTTGCATATTTATGAAGAGGCTCTGTTTTAATATTTAACTAACTTTTCTAAATTTTTACGTAACTTTTTCATATATAAATTTATATTTTCTAATAGACATGCCTAAAAATAAAATAAAAATGATAAAATAAGAAATTATTAAAATAGATAGTTATAGAAACCGAAAATATAGTGAGATAATATACCACCTTAGTCATTATCTTGATAGAATGAGAGAGTTAAATATATGTATTTGTGTTAGAAAGATAAGTTTGTGATATAAAAAGAGAATGCATAAATTTAAGAGCTTTAACTTATATATTCATGTTTAATTTTTCTAATACTACATAACAATCATAATCTTGGCAGTCTTTTGAAATTTGAAATGAAGATACTATAATTTAATTGTAATTGATTTCTAATAGAATTAATTATAGATATTTAAGGAAATAATTCAACTTTGTATTTTGTTAAACTGGAATTCCCGTAAAAAACAAGAATTGGTATTTAAGAAAATAAAATATATAAATCTTTGAAAAAACCTAATATTTCGTAATTCATTGTCTTTAAATAAGATAAGGCCTTTAAGGATTTAACCAAAATATTTAGGGCCTTATTTGAATTTCAGATTTAATGTGTTAATTATGTAACATAGAGTTTTGGGGCCTTCAGAATTTAAAAAAAAAAAAAATTGGAGCCTTATTATGTTTTAGTTTAGGGCTTTAATGATAGAATATAAATTTTTGGGCCTTACTAGACGTTAAGGCCCTAGACAATTGCCTCACTTGCCCAGGGGTTGCGCCGGGCCTGATCGCTTATGTACATCTTTGGAGGTCTTGGATTCGAATATAATGCTGTGGTCGTCAATCTGACTGCTAGAAAGGACTCACTATCTTTACAAGGGGCTCAGTATCTTTTACAACATCATGAGCTTCATTTAGAGCAATTAAATACTACAATCTCGTTTGATGCTCAAACTAATAGTGCAGCTATGGCACACTTTGCTACCATACAGAAATCCACTCATAAGAATGCTTTTGGTTTCTCATAAAAATTCAGCAATAGTAATAGAGCTCTTTTTTCTAGTTCTCATGGAGGTCATGGCAGAGGACGAACTAATTGTCGTGGTAGATTGATTTGTCGGCTATGTAGCAAGATCAGTCACTCAGCACTTCAGTGCTATTAACGATTTGATACTAACTTTCATGGAAATTAGCTCAGGACTCGGTTTTTAAAAGCATCCAATGCCACACAACAAGCTCATTATCTCTTTCAACCACAGACTCAGATTCACTAGGCTTTGGCGCCTAATCCTCCAACTTATGCTCATTAAGCACATGTCACAACTCCTTAAACTATTGCTGATCCATCTTGGTACATGGACATTGGTGCTGCTGACCATGTTGCATCCGATGTGCACAATCTTCAGCTTCAAAATGATTATGATGGTTCTAAAAAGCTTCAAGTTGGAAATGGTAATGAAATGACAATTCGACATATTGGCTTGTCTAAATATATCCTGCCATATTATTCTCGTTCACTTGTGTTGCATGATATCTTGCATGTTCTTTGGATAAATAAGAATCTTTTAAGTTTTTCTAGGCTTACTTTGGATAATAAAGTGTCAGTTGAATTTTTTGGCACTTATTGCTTTGTTAAGGATATGCAGTCCAAGAAGATTTTGTTGCAAGGAGTGCTTAAGAATTTATCAACTACAATTACCTTCTCCTGTTCCATCCAGAATGCAAACAGGTTCCATAGTAAAGTCCAGTTCAGGTTCTTCAACTACTTTCGTCGTGCCAGGGGTGTACACTACTTATTGTTCTCAGCAAACCCATACTAATACTAATCTTTGGCATCAAAGATTAGGACACCCTAGTGTTACGGCTCTTTAGTCTGTACTTAGTGCTATAAATAATTCAGTGTCTTATGTTGATAAAACTTGTTGGGGTTTTGTTCTTCATATAAGTTTGGCAAGCAAAGCCAATGTGTCTTTTCACCTTCAGTGAATAAGCTTTGTAGCCAATTCCTTTTGTTCATTCAGACATGTGGGGACCAGCTCTAATGCTGTCATCAGATGGCAAGCAAAGCCAATGTGTCTTTTCCCTTAAAAACTAAATCTGAAGTTGATAATATCTTTCTTCAGTTTCATCATATGGTTGAGCGGCAGTTTGGTTACCCTTCGAAGTGTATTCAGTCAAACTTTGGTAGGGAGTATAAGGCTTTGCTTCCTTATTTGTCTAAACATGGAATCTTACGTCGATATTCCTATCCATATACTCACCAACAAAATGGCAGGACAGAACACAGGCATAGACAAATTGTGGAAATGGGGTTATCCTTCTTGGGTCATACTTCTATGCCACTTTGGCTTTGGTGGGATGCTTTCCAGTTTGCTGTTTATCCCATCAACAGATTACTAACCCCTGTTCTTGCGATCGAATAAAACACCTGTTG
>SNVD02001388.1:0-146617 GCA_013180625.2 Boswellia sacra | reverse complement strand
CTAACTATTGTTTACATTTGTTAAATAATTCTTGAGTTGTTGTACCTATTTTATTAACATTTTAATACTCAATAAAAAATAATTAAATACCATTTAATGTTTTATATTTCTATTGTATATGGTTGTTATATTATTTATTAATTTGTCATCAAATTATTTAATACCAATCAAATATTATATAAATTTAATTATGGATGAAAATTTAATTAATAAATAAACTTATAATTATCCAAGTCTAAGTATGGTTTATTTAAATATTTTTAATTTTAGATTTAGATTTTAATTTTAATATTTTTTAAGACTTTTTGCGACAAAAGTTTTGTCGCAAAAGATTAGAATTTTGTCGCTAAAGATTAACATTTTAGACTTTTAGCGACCACTTTAAAATTCCTCGCAAAATGTGATCTTTTGCGAGGAAAATTTAAATCCAAATTCGTCGCAAAAACTAAATTTTAGGCGGACTTTTTCCCGCCTATTAAATTTCAAATTTTTACACCTTTAGCGACAAAAACATTGTCGCTAAAGACCAAAATTTTGTCGCAAAAAGAAAATTTTAGGCGGACTTTTACCCGCTCCTATTTATTTCATATTTTTTAAATTCTTTTACGACAAATTTTTCGTCGCGAAATGTCCAAATTTCATCGCAAAAAATCAATGCCTTTATTATATATACACCACCTAATTCTTTGGTTTACTTCATTTTCTTCCATCTATTCTAATTTCCTCTTCATTTTCATTTTTATCTACTTATCTTCTTTCCCTAACACTATTATCAAGGTAAATATTTTTACTCATTTTTTCTTTTATGTTGTAATATATTTACTTACAAGATTCATGTAATTTTTATTTTTTAATTGTCAATTAATATTATGCTTTTTTGTTTAATAGGTATTTTGGAAGAGGGAATGCAATTAAAAATCTTAAGTTCTTTATTTCTTTAACATTTTTTTTGGTATACACTTATCTCTCATATCCTATATTATTACTAATTAATATTTTACTTCTTTTTTGTTTTTAATAGGTATAATTGAAGGTGGGGTACATTTGAAGACTTGAAGATTGATATAAAATCAAGAAACAAAAAATTTAGTGGAGGATGAAGTTTTGTATTTGTTGTGTTATCTTGTTTTTTTTATTTTTTTTATTTTTCCATGTACAACCAAAGTTCCAAGTTGTATTAAATTTTTGTAATTTGTTATTATTTAATAAAATTATTCTTACAAAGAATTCTGTATCATAATGACATAATTTTGCTGTTTTATTTTCGAATTTATAACAAATTAAAATAAATTTTATGAATTCTTAAAAAAATCAATTATGTTAAAAAATTAGATCTTTCGCGACGAATTTTTTGTCGCTAAAGATCGGATTTAGTGACAAAAAATCGTCACAAAAGATATTTACAATGAAAATAATTTGTTTTAAATATGATTTTGGTATAAAATTTTTTGCGACAAAATTCAAATTTGTCGCAAAATATACTCTTTTGCGAGGAATTTTATATTGTCGCAAAAAGTTAACATGACGTAATCATATTTGCGACAAAATATTTGTCGCAAAATACCACTATTTGCGATCAAAATTTCCTCGCAAAAAGTCTTTTTGCGAGAAATTCAAGATTCGTCACAGAAAAACCTATTACGACTCACATTTTGTGACTGGAACGCGACGAATTTATTTTCGTCGCAAAAAGTTATAGCGACGAAATTTTGACTTTTTGCGACGAAATATTTCGTCGCAAAAAGTCATTTTTCCTGTAGTGAGCCTTGGCAAGTGATGTTGTCAAAGATCCGCTTCCAGTCCCTGACTCTAGAACTAGATAGCCAGGAACAATTTCCAAGTACACGATCACAAAGCTAATATCTACAATATAAAGAATCTGAGTTCTATGGCTCAAAACCAAGGTCCACAAAACTGGAGTTGGAGCTAAAAACTAAACAAATCCACCCTTGTTGCTAAACACCTTGGACCCAAAGGGCTTCCCGATCCAGTCCAAATGTTTAAATACACCAAACCGGTTCTGAAGTACAAAACTCTTAGACACTTTAACAGCTTTCATCGAGTCGTGCCTTTCATAAACAATAACCAAATCCCCATCTCCAATGCATCCGGTAAAGGATATCTTTTTTGTTGCATCACTTGGCAACATACTTTAAATACCGAATTTATTTAAGGCGGAGTTAACAAAAGCAATTATCTGCTCACCTCTCCTAGCATGCTTAGTAGCAACGTTAATGTCCTCCAGAAAGAAAAATATATTTTACCATTCAAATTGAGAGGCATTTTATCAAACAGTTGGTAAGCATAAGCAAATAAATAAGTGCTTTACAACTAAATGATCCATAACTGAAATTTCAAAGCCAACACAAACAGAATCAAATTCAAGATAATCAAACTAACCAATAATCGCTCCAAACAAATAACTCCAAGCCCTCCGTAACTACTTCGACAATTCTTCAACTCAATACACAAATTACTATCCACCACAACCATCTAAACAAAAAGGGCAGATAAATTTATCTGATTTCTATCGTTATCAAATACCAATCAACACTAGAACCCAGTTGAAACAAATCGAGTGAAACACAAACACATATACAAACAAATTCAGAATTATCATGGTTACCTTATTTCAATCAGTTTTTGATGGTTTATGTTTTAATTTATTACCAATGTTGGATTAGAAAAGTTGAATTGAAAGAGATTAGAACCATGGCTTCAGTTTGGTTTTCACGCACGCTGAAGAGTAGATTTTGTGAAATCTTTGGCGACATCCGCGCCAAAAGAAAATGGGTTTTCTGTCTCTTTTATTTTCTTAAATAGTTACCTTTGAATTTTGTCCCATGTTCAAACCTTGCAAATGTTAAAATAGAAAATGATGTCAGATACACAACGCCGAGAGACAGAGAGAGAGAGAGACAGAGAGGCCAACAATTCTTGCTCGCCATCGGGTTCGTGTGTGTGAGAGAGAGGAGGAGTGTGATGAGGTGGCGATGTTTCAGAAAAGAAATGGAAACTAGGGCTGTTATCTATGTCGCGTTTATAAGGTTTTTGTAATTTATATGTTTAGTAAATTTGTAATTTAAAAACACTTAAAAATGACAAATCTATTGAGGAGGTAAGTTCAACTTATTATATTTGACTGATTTTTTAAGAACCCACAAATAGACAAAAAGAAAAGTAATAAATATCTTAAAAATTCTTGGAGTGCAGGTATTTCCAGGTATTTCCAATGTATCTATATTAAATCATAAAGTTATATTATTTAAATAAATATTTAATGTTGATAAATATTTAAATTTTCAAAATTCTAATGCTATATAATTTTTAAAATTCTAATTTAGTTAAATTTTTAACATTAAAAATTTTAAATTTAATATATCCATATTGAAAGTTAAAAAATATTTAAACTTTTGTAATTCTAATATTAGTTAAATTTTTATGTTAAAATTTTTTAATTTTAATATATCTATATTAATGTTAAAAAATATTTAAATTTTTAAAATTTCAATATTAGTTAAATTTTTTATGTTAAAAAATTTTAATTTCAATAAAATAAAAAGTAAATTATAAAAAATTACAATAAGACATTTCGCAACATGCGGGTTGAGCATGTTGCTGAATCCGATAGTTTTAGCAACGTGCATTTTCTGCACGTTGCCAAATATAATTTTTCGCAACGTGCATTACATGCGCGTTGCTAAAAAGAAAATTTAGAAACTTTTCGCAACACACAAGAAATGCACGTTGCGAAATGCATCATTCAGCGACATGCATCAGTGCGTGTTGCGAAAAACATGTTGCTGTATCCAACTTTTCTTGTAGTGCTCCTCTGGTTTTTCTTAGATTTTGTAGGAATGTATTCCTGGTCATCTACACCACCTTCAGGTGCACCCGATTTTGCATTGCCAGAAGATATTCCCTTTTTCTTCTTCGATCCTTTCTCCATATTTTTATGACTACTCTCACTACTAGTTTCATTTGACTCAATGGACCTGCTGTTATCATCACTCGGCATGATACCAGAGGACCCTGAGAGAATAAAACCTTCCAGCTCTTTTTCCACACGATCATAAACATCCTAATGTTGAGTGACATGAAGGTCAAGCATCGAATCTCAATGACAGTTTAAAATATATAGACCGAGTAGAATGGGTATATTATTTCACAAAGTACTTAGAATCCAAGCCCATTATTGCCATAACTAAAAGCTGGATGAAGCCACATATGCAGGTCAAAATAACCATTGGATTCTTTTAAAGGACATGTTGACACAAACAAACATACATAAACAAAAGATAAGAGACAGGGATCCAATTGAGGAAAGAAAAGGGTTGCTGGTGAACCAACTGCTGTCAAGTTCCTGGATTCCAGGAAAATTTTAGAGGGAAAAAAAAAAGGCTTTCCAAAATGAAAGGGAATGACATATATAGACAGAGCTTAAGGAATCAGCATGTACATCATATCAAGACCACCATTCCTCTTTCTTTGATGTTTCTTTAAAAATAAACAGGTGAAATAAAGCTCAATCACTTTCTAGAGTCGCCATAACTTAGACCAAAGAGTGCTACTAACATGGAATGGTTGGGCAGAAGTACAACAGATTACAATCGAAAACCAAATGTAAATGAGCTTCTTAATATATCTTTACCTTGACAAAACCATTGCTAAATACGTAGGATTCACCCATGATGAGTGCTTTATTAGCCTGCAAATTAATATAAAACTAGTGAATCATAAATCAAGAGATTACTTCATGAACAATTCGGAACAAAATAAATTATTGTAACCTTGAGGGCCAACTGAACAGAAGGACAAAGTGACAAAATCTTGAATGGATCTTGAATTCCAAAGGATGAAGGTAATACTGAAAGATAATCGAACCTACATTGATCCATCCAATTATATTAGAAGAGAGAGCAATGCAAAAAATAAAATTATATCCAAGCACCATTGCATAAGGTTCCTTCCATGTGTATTACTAGATTCAGAGATCAACTCAATGCTAAGAATTTCCCGAGTCAAGTTAAAATGTGACAATATAATCAAAATGACAAAAATCATATAAGATATTAGTAAGAATCTTTATCGCCAACTAATCAAGATGGTCAACAGTGCTAGAATAAAATTACTATATAGTGGCTTGAAAAAGAGCAAAAGAAACAGAAGAAAGGAAAGAACTTGTGATTTTAGGCCTTACCAGCTTCCACGCTCAACAGCATCCTCAGTAGCAGCATCCAACATCTCAATCATCGAGGGGTGAACGAATACAGTGACTCAAGGTTTACCTTCAGGATATCTGGACTAAAATTGAACAAATGGTAAAAATATTAATTAGATAAAACCAAAGAAAGCATCCTTGATGGAGTATTCACTTCAAGAATTCTATGACATAAGAAGTTCACTTCAAAATTCCAGCAAATCAATAAAATACCTGCAAGAACTGAACAGGCTGTGAAATACCAAGTTTGTTCAGAGCTTCATAGCTGACGAAAGAATTCTGCAGTAAGTAAGGAAATCAACCAAACAAATAGCATATAAAGTCATTTTGAGAATTAATATTCCCAGAAAATGAAGAAAATGAAGTGTTATCAAAAATTGACAAAAACTGTGAAGTTTAAAGTTAGAAGCAACAAGTCGAACATCTGAACTCCACATATTTATCAAATCACTGTACTGAATACATACAATATAAGTTCCAAAACTAAACATCTGAGCACCGCAAATTAATGAAGGAAAGGGAGAATTAGCTCCAAACCTGTGAAAAGAAAGAATCTACACATTCCTTTTGAGCAATAGCAAAGACCTGTTGCAAAATTGTGTTTATTGTTAACAAAAGTTACTAATTAAGAACCAGAGTGGACTTCACAAGAATATAAAAAATGCATCATAGTAAGTAATTCAATAAAAAAGATATTCTTATTTAAAATTCATCTTCATATAATTTAAACAGAAGTAATAATAATCTACGTAAGGTTTTATGTTGTGAGAGATACCAACTACTTACATTAAATTAGATATAAAACAATAAATTTAATAACAAAGGTCAATTCGACAAAACTAAACTTTTCTAGTTTCATTACAGGAGACTAATATCTTCATTCCATCCTCTTCTGGAGAGAAGTAGGTGACTTAAGATTAGTGTACACTTCAAAAGATTTCAATGCACTGAAAATATTACTCTTTAGTCTTTAGTGAAAAACATTCATAACTTAGAACAGTATCAAAAGAAAGCTACTGTAAAGCAAAGAAGGAACTTTAATATTAAGGGGAATGATAAAAAATATCAGCATTTGCTTTTAACCGTTAAAAATATAAAACCTCGATAAGGCAAAAGCAATCATAGCAGGAAAAAAAATAATAATCATCATAATCCATTTTTCCCACAAAATAGATCTAACACTCCCAAAATACTGATTTCAAGATAATGAACTTACACTTGGAGTCCAATGAGCTCCTGCACGAAGTGATCCAAGGACCTCACCTTCCTTGACCACCCCATTAAAGAGAGACTGGAAAAATGAACCTTCAACAGCGACACCAGTTGCTCCATCCATTTCTTGCAAAAGCTTCTGTAAGGTAATCCACAATGCTGACAAATTCGTAGGAACTGTGATTCCCCGTGCAGCACCACGAACCATGGCACGAACTCGTGCGACATATGCTGGCGTATACAGTTGACCACCTTCAAGTCTACCTTTCACCTAAAAGTAAAAACAATCCCATCATAATTTTTCATTTGCTACCAAAAATTGCTTGCAACTGAGAATATAAGTTACCATTGACCCAAGTCGGGGCTCCAGCATGGATGCCACCAACTCAGAGCTGACTTGTAACTGTGCGGCCAGTTCCGCCAAAGCAAGTTGACTACACTCTTGAAGCCTCTCATTGATTTCTTCAGCAACGGAATCCCAATATGATTGAGATATTATTTCCCCTTGAATTAACATAAGCTCCGGATTAGCCGAAACTACGTGCTCTACTTGCTTCTCAACATGGTATAAATCAACACTAGTAGTGTCCGCAAGATCAATCAAAGAAACACGCCCCAATTTCCTGACCTCCTCCAATATTTCATTCCTCAATTGCTCCTATAACACCATATATTATCATCACAATCAAATTATTCCAAGCAACAAGTACCAATCTATCCATTCATAAACATTCTATTCAATAACAAAGAATAATGATGTAATATCATCACAACTAAATTATTCCAACAAAGATCACTTCAAAAACAAATTTTAGACAATCAAATCAAAATGAACCACTTAACAGTATATATGAAATCATCTAAATTTTGTTTTGATTAAAGGAACAATATCTCATTATTTTAAACATTCATAAGCATAATTTTTAAGCTAACATCATCTAAATTGATCTTTGATCACCGAAAACAGCTTATAATTTTAAAGCTCATGAACATATACAACAGAAAAAATTGCAATGTGAGCAATTTGGCTTCAGTTAACTTAAACTGAGAGAGAGATTATTACAGGAGTGATGTCTTCTTTGCCGGAGACGGTGTGGAGAAGGGCGAAATCGATTATGTGAAGCTCTTAAAGCTTTTGAACTAATTCGACGACGTTTCGCTCCGATAATCGGATGCTCGATTTCGCTTGTTGCGCCGACTCGAATTGTCTCTGCAGTTCCAAATATGGATGTTGAATTGTTAACATGGATTTTAACAGTAATTTGGCCACCAAATAAAAAAATTAAAAAAAAAAACAGCGGCATAAATTCATGTTCCACCAAAAGGATTCATAATCAACAAAATTCTAATGCTACTGTAAATCAATTGCAAACAAGCATAGGGACAGAACTGAGTTAAAACAAAAACACCGGGATAATTGGAACCATCCCTATGCTCAAAAGAATAAAAAAAGTTAGTTTCAACATGTCAATTGGGAAATCCTCGCCATCCTAGAAGGGTACAAACAACTAATAATTGACTAGATTAATTCTCTACTTCCCAATGATGAAAAACAGAAGGTGATTATGACTTCAAATGCAAGAGTCACTCAAGATACTACTGTAATAAAACCTGCTCTCAATTGAAGAGTTTTAACTGAGAACACAGGGTTGATCTTCAATTTTACATTGTTCTTTCTCCTTCCAATCTATATGATCAGACCATTTGACAGTACTATATATTGCTTCTATGATCAGACCATTTGACAGTACTATATAGTGAAGGCTTCCCAGACAACAGTACCATTTGACAGTACTATTGCTCTCTAGAACAGAACAACAGTTAATGAAATAAGAAAAAAAGTGTGATGACGGATTAAAATCCAGGCAAGCCTGAGTGTGCTAAAAGCAAATTAAACCCTTTACATGTCCACCCATAGCCAGTCATCCGATTTCCCAATTCCCAATCTAGCAATATTTGTTTACAAGCCTTCACTGAGATAAACCGCCGCACTTAGAAATCCAGCTACTATATGCAACCCAAAAGCAAGTGAAAGCATCTAATTCAAAAGTAATTATAAAGCAACATCTACTCACAGTTCAACCAAAATCTATATGGACAAACAGACTACCTTCTCATTCAACTATATCCTGGAAACAGTAGTTGTTCTTTTGCCAGTAAGTAGATTTTCGCAAAGCTATATGTTCGATACAAAATAAAACACAAAACAATGCAAAATTGCCTGATTTGTTGGGAACATCAATAACCCACAATATAAAGAAAATATGAAATGAGCACAGTGTCCCTTATATCCTGCGACAGTACCAGTAAGCATTCGCTCATCAATATAATAGGGTTACTTAACACTAACTCAATAGTCATGGACAAAACAACATAGTGAAGACAATAATATCAGTATACAACACTACAATTATTAATTAATTTGAAAATATACAAATAAAGAAGATGAGATGAGAAAGAAACTAACCACTTTCAGAACTAACCGCCTCAATTGAAGTTTCTGTATACCAAAGAGTTTCTGTGCAATAATATCACTTAAGTGTGCTGATGGTCTCTCCAATAGCATTTGCTTTAGGATTTATGTGTACAAACATTAGTGTTTTAGCTTGCCCATCTATACGAAAAAATGGAACTCATATAAGAGTTATGAAAGAATGAAGATACTGGGAAGGAAAAGATTGAATATGTCTACCAAAAATGTGGCAAGTGAACAACTCTTTGCCTAGGACATGAACTGTCAAAACACTTCTAGCGAAATCCACCAAATGAAGGCAACCCTTAAGAATGGATCCAGTGAGCAACTCTTTGCCTAGGACATGAACTGTCAAAATGCTGTAAGAGGATTGTTGCATTCACAAACCATTACTAAGATATTTAGGCATAGTGAACAGCGAAGGAGTTTATAGATTCTGCAGACTATCTAATCTGTACCTGTGGGAATGGCTACTTCGCTCATTTAGTGCAGTAGCACCAACAGCACGATTCTTTTGGCCAATCCTCATCAAGTCAAGAACATCTTCAGTACTTTTTACTGGAACCAAACTGGTATCAGGAACATTAAGGCCATTTGCCTAAGCTGTGTTACGTATGTCTAATGTACAGGCTGTTAAGGTGAATCAAATACTCAGCTATTAATTCAACTCAAACTCATTTACATATATAAGAAGAATCATTAAGTCATTGATTTTATTATGAAAAGAAATTTTGAAAGGATATCTTCTATTAGAGCCATCACTGACTAACAAATCTCTGAGTTGTTCATTATATATTTCAATCATCTGGACACGCACTTCATACTTTACGAAATCTACCCTTGTCTTTGATATTTGAAATAAGTCACGTAGAGCTCGGTAATTTACACCCCATGTCTCTTCAGTCATCAAATCAGGGCCACTCTGTTAGAAATAAAGGAAAGATGTCATGTGACAGTTATGTTTATCAAGACTAAGAAAATATTCCTACTTAAGTGGCATGCAGTATTGAGGTGTTCATCATAAACCAATTTTTTATATAGCATACAAGGGTACTTTTTTTTCATTTTAAGGAATTCACACAACTATTAAGTAGAATTTGGGATTACCATGTGTATGTCTTCCCCGAGCCAGTTTGCATATATGCAAACATATGCAAACATACAGACATTAAAACCATCTAGCACAGACCTGATCACCAGTTGAGTGTCAACATATATTTGCTCTGCATAAAGTTTAAATAAAAAAAAATCATCAGGAGTGATGTCCAAAAGCATAATAATAGATAAAATATAAAGGGGATGAGCTGATATTGCATGTTAATTATCAAAACTATTTATTTCTTTTATAAAAATAATTATCACTTTTAAGTTTTGAAGAACTGACTCCATTCCACATTATAGTATCTCCAAACCCCAAATAATTATCTCCAAACCCCAATTCCTCCTGCTTGCTTCCACTCATTGTATCCTTTCAGACAGAGAATGCAATCCACAACTTTACTTGATGAACCTCCCTGTATTACCAACCACGAAGTCAGCTGTCTAGAGATAACATTGCTAAACACTTAGAAACACAAGTATCTGAAACAAAAAAAGGAAAATCCAGCATTCCACAATCTAAATATAGTGGGCCAAGCATATTGGCATTTGAAATTATCACTTCTTACTAGCACAAATCTTAGGAGTAGTACTTGTGAAGTAGTTAATATGCAATTATGACTATGCAAATAGAGCTGCTAAGTCTTTGAATTCAATAATTCAAATGCATCAGTATGCAGATTAATATATCAAGAAGTTTTAAGGAACGAAACCTTTTCTAAGTCAGATGCTTAAAAGGTCAAGAGCTGTATTTTTTTGACAGCCATAAGGAAGTTCCTCATGTTCTCGAAGTACTGAATTACAGATTGTGCAGCTCCCTCTATTGACTGAGCTGCTATGATTGGATTTTCCACCAACTATGCTCATTTTAACAATGAAATTAGATATAACTAATGACTTAGTATTGGTAAGTCTGGAAGCATTAACGATTAATGTAGTTATGCTCAGATATTTTCTCTATTCTATTAACATCTTTATTTTTTTTTATCAAGAGAGAATGATAATTCATCACAAGTAGCATTTGCAAGGAGAAGGTAGAGCAATGTTCACAAAATATGTATACAAACCTCAATAATGTTTTTCTTGGAAATCAAATCATTGTACTCATCTTCTGCTTTCTCAAACATTGCCATAACCTTCTTGTTGACCCTTTTCTCCAGGCTTCATGAGGAAAATAAAAAGACAAAGGCAGAAAAACCAAAAACAACATACAAGAGATTATAATACAGAACCCTAACTCTGTCAGCAATGTATATAATTGCTATATAATTGCATTAGAATAAGGTGGGAAAATTTCACTGCCCCAACTAGAATATAAAACGTGCAGAGCATTCTTGATCCTTTTTATTGATTTCTTTAAAGATCTGTAAAATTTCCAGAATGACTTCTTTAAGCTCTGAACGCTTACCAGAATATATTCTATCTAGCAGACGAGGAACCGCACAGAAAATAGTTGGTTTTAGCTCTCCAATATCTTCAAGCAATAATTTGACATCCTGAATAAACAACATACAAGAGATTATAATACAGAACCCTAACTATGTCAGCAATGTATAAGTAACCATACTCACCCCACGCCAGATCCCTATAGAGGCACCTTGTAAAATAAACAACTTCTCGATAGCCCGGTCAAAGATATGAGCTAGGGGAAGATAAGAAAGATATACATCCTTCGTGGTCAACTGCATAATTCCCACCAAAAGTTATTAACCAAAAAAAAAATCATTCCAATGAAATAGAAAAGCAGGATCAATCAAGTTCAACGGCTATACATGTACTCTACAATAAGAGAAAATAAAGCATAATACGTTGGCTTCCATTGTTAATCAACTGTTGAATCAAGTTTAATAAGCAGAAATCACCTTTTCATTCACACTTTCCAGTAAGCATTTCACCCCAGCAATAAAAGTAACGACGCCCTCATTTGAAATCATTACTCCCCTGGGATCACCAGTTGTTCCACTAGTATACATTATTGTACAGATGTCACTTTTCTTTTTCACTGGAAGATCAAATTGTTTATTTTCTCCCCGTTGAAGAAGATATCCAAAACTTGAATCATAATTAATTCTCATATCAAATGATTACCGAAGAAAACATCTTCAAGGGGTAATTAACTGTAATAAACATTAAAGAAATAAACTAAACAATCATCAACTAGTTATTGAAATATGGTTGCAACAAATTAAGTTCACCCATGCTTGACATCTGGATAAAATTCCATCAACAGATTTATCATACGCAATGGGCAATGAAACACACACACATTATATAAAGCCTTTGTTGCTGCGAGGCGCACGTCAGCACTATGTTCAGCAAGGTTCATGCCTTGGACAACAGCAGTGAGAACCACATTCGCTTCCTCTTGTACAAGATCTTGATGGGATATCTCCTCACAAACATATTCAAGAGTTTCCAGTGTTGATTGTTTCACTGGAGCAGGAGCATCTGATTGGGTCAATTGTCATTCATTGCTTCACTATAGATTTTTTGTATTAGCATCCTTTGCATCCAAGGAGTTTTTAAGCACAATACCAGCAAGCTTACGAGATTCAGTTGGTTTGTCATTGTTTGCAAACTCAACCGACAAAGACAACAGAAAACAAGGCAGGTTTTGTTGTTGAAGCTGCCTAAGATTAGACTCTGCCTCATTTCGAATATTTGCATCAGCTGATTGCGCAGCCAATAGAAATTGAGTAATCTCCATTGCCATGGTCTAACACTATCCCTAAATTATTAAAGAGAAAAACATTAGCAGAGATGATAGAAATCAATACTAGTAAAATTTCAAATAAATTCGAAACAGTTCAAGAGCAAAACAAATGAAATCAAGTTGCACAGACGCGCCACAGCATTCATCAATCAAATTAAGCATCGAAATATCCTTTTCAACATTCTATATCAATTGACTAACTAACCAGAAATTAAAAAAAAAATGCATCAACTAACAAATTTCACAAAAATATCCATATAAATTTCACTCATTTGCATCCCATATATTCTATTATCAATGCTCATACCCATGCGCTCAATAATGAAAATTTGCAGGAGATATAAGACAGTAATCTTACATATCAATAACCATTAGATACCCAGAAATACAAAAGCAAGCAATAAATCTAAGAAAAGAGAAAGAGAAATAAAACCATAAGCAAGCTTAAAGACATTCTTAGAAGGCTATATAAAGCCCTCAAAGACTGCACTCAACAAGTGAGACCCAAGAATTAGATCTATTCACGAAGGGAGAAAAATAAGGAAATTGAAGGAGAAAAACTAATGTCCATCCAAGTAAGAAAAACTAATGCCACAATGCAGGCAAGAGAACAATCTATATGCCAAGGTTTTGGCCGCTTGAAACAATCTCATGGATCATATCACTAACATTTTCATCCTTAGATCTGACTGCCAGTTTCATCGCAACCTCCTTCAGACCATCAATTCTGAACTGCGAACAGACAAGAACCTTCACATTATATTAAAAACGAGCACAAATAAAACATGCTAAAATTGCAAACAAAGGAAATGATATGATAGAAAGACACATAGTAGTATTCTCAAGCATCACAAAATAAAATAGAGTTAATAAGCTAACACTTTTATTAGTTTCAGAATATCCATATCTAAGATAAACTGGCGTTTTTTAATAGGCAGGTTCCTGTTTGCTGTTTCCAGTTAGAAGTTGATTATTAATTTTTAGTTGCAGTTGATTTCCTATTCTAATAGGATTTTGGCGATGATAATAATGTAGATTTTTGAGAATTTCATCACAGTTGTTGATAGAACCTTGAAGAATAATAAATGCTTCTAATGGAACACTAAATAAGAATCAAGTTAACACTAACCTAAAGGTCTCTGGATCATTTGGATTTCCAAAGAGAGAATGTTTCCATTGCTGTCCATCCGAATCATTGAAAGATTTTACAACTTCCACCTAAAAGACAAAAGAATCCATAAGAAGGATGAGAGTTATAAATCCAATGAAATATTGCAATGATGTATTAGAAAATCAGTCCATACATCTGAAACAAGGTAAATACTCACTCAACAATGATTGCATCAACAACCACATGGATGGAGTAGCTATGTAGACTTGATGACACACTTGTTAACTTACTAATGTTAGTATTTTAACCAAATCGAACTTAAGAAGCAAGAGCTAATCCCCAACAAGTGAGCATCAAAATATTCTAAATCAGACAACTTTATAAATATGTAATAGTGCAAAAGATAGGAAATTAATATTGTATGATGACAAGTATGCATGTGTACATTAGAACTCCATATCCATGCAAATACGTACAAGCATGAGAACATATCCACACTGATTACACTTTGTGGTCAGAATTGTTTATTTTATTTATATATTTAGTTAGATAAGAAACAGTAGATATGATACTTTCACAATTTCTCATAAACTAAACTGTAGTTAATGAAACCATATAGCCTTATGCGAAATAACAGGTAGTTTCATTTTCCAAATATTTGTACACTGGAACTTCCATATTTCTGGAATGCTTTCAGCTCACAGTAAATAGAACATTCTTTCCCTGAAGTTGATAAAATGTTACCTGAATTTATACTCGAGCAGAAAACTTGACAAGTCCTTCACTAAGTTTCTCCGAGGCACTGTTGCCTCTAACACACTTTGTGACAAGCTTGGTAGATTCTCCACCCTTTGTAACGAGCTGACAACCTTCATCAAAATGCATCTAGAAGAAAAAGGAAGGTAAATAAAAAAAGAAAAAAAAGAAAAGAAGAGCAGTTAATAAAAATTTATAGAACTCACAACTTAATTGTACAGATAAAATGCAAGAACAGTCAGCAGAAAATTAGATAACTATGTTGTTTCCATCTGTTGAACTTTCAGGGTAGGGATGAATCTTAACTTGTGAAGGTCACAAGACATCACTTGTTATTAGATAAGAAAACAATAGAATTAGTGTCATGTGGGTGATCCACAGTTGAAGAAAGGAATTATGTCAAGTCATGCATAGAATCCACACAAAGTTGAATTATATATAGCCAGATACTTCATATTATATTCTGTAAAGTACCTTTGGGAATTCATCTCATATACCATGTCAATGATTCTGAATAAACATTTTAACACATAACCTACCATTTTCAACTCAAATTAGAACACAAGCTGGCATTACAAATTATTAGAGTTACCTTAGCGTGTTCCAAATGTTTGATAGCCTCCTCCTAGGAGGAAGAATTCATAAACAACTGAATACAGCAAAGTCCAACAGTAACATGGTCCTTCTTGATTACCTGAGCCAGGAGAAAATTATGAGTAAACCAATGACAAACAATAAAAGAACAAAGAGGGAAATAGTAGGGTTTATCAAACTCAAATATACCGATATAACTATGTTTAGCAACAATTGAAGCAAGAACAAAAGAAAGAAATTGTTTGCATGAGAAATATTAAATTGTTGCAAATTGTTTAATGAATATATAATTTCAGGGGGACCCAAGCTCAGTCTTTGACATCTTAGAACTACTCTGCTCTGTATTAGAGGTTCCAATTCTCCAATGAATTCGTCAATTATTGAATGCAGCAATGGACTTTAGTTTGGAGAGAAAGCAGCCATCTAAAAGAAACCTCATGAACATTGTTACTATAAACCCAGGCCACCTCTCCATAAAAATTAATAAAGAGAAGAACTTTTGTTTACTTCAACCCTTGTTCATGTTCTATCTATAGATTGCCTGCCTAATCCTTGTAATGTTGTTTTTTCCAAATACATAACAGTTTTGTCAAATATAAAAAATAGAGAATCCATAAACATAAATATTTAAAATACTGATAAAAAAAAATACTGCACTCATACCTAAAACTTGTATAGAAAATTGAAGTGCCTATGAGTTTCACAATAGGCGAAAATACGGGCAAGCGCTGCAGTTGTATACTGATTTACAGCTGCATCCTGTTCCTTTGCAGAAGACATTCTCATTGAAACCACTTCCTCCAAAATGGGCATTGCACCATAGCCAACACATAAGTCATAAAGATCGTCAATGGTTCCGTAATCAGTCGCCAGAGGATCTGGTCTTTGAGGGGATGATGATGAAGTTACTACTCCCATACTTTTGGGTTGAGGAGGTGGTGGAACAGCATTAGGAGGAAAGAACAATGTGCAACCATCAGTATAACGACCATGCCTAAACAAAAAACCAAGCAAATGCTGTCGACAATACTGGAAGCTCAGGAAAAAGAAAAAATAAAGACATGCCCATTTTAAAACCAATAATAGCAATAACTAATATTGTAGAATGGATAGGAAAAGATAGAATACTAATCACCATGCTGCAATGCAGGTCTAGCTAGTGAAATATATAACCAATTTAAAATAACAAAATTTCCAACAAGCATGCAAGGTCTCAGATGCCAGGCAAAAGTGTACAAAAAAACAATGCATTGCTTGATAGGTTAAAGAGTTCGCATCAACAATCAAGTAGGGAAAGGTTGATGACTACAAATTATAAAAGCTTAATTATGTGATTGGTCTATATTCCCTGTAAACCTGGTTCCTAGGAATACACAAATTATACTTCATTCCATTAAAACATTTTTTTTATAAGGAGACAATAACAATAATCCAGGAGCAGCGATCAAAAACAAAGCACAAAACCTATCGAAAACAAGTAACCAACACAAACGCTAATCATAAACCCTGACACACCTAAGAATAGAAGTATGGCAGGTAGTCATATTCATCAATTGTTTTCCCTTCCTCACTTGCCTTGATGGCCTGGAAAACGAGTAAATAATTGTATCAGTCCATGGGTTACATTAAAGGAACAGTATGACAATTTTTGATGCAACAAATATGTTCATGGATAAGTTTGGTAATGTTAAAGGGTCCAATGGATTTTAGTCTCGAAAAAGTCAAACACAGGATAGGAATGATAAGTTAAAAATCATACAGAATCAACTAATGCCATATACCTTTACAGCCTGCTCAGCTGATTTGCATGCATCGTCGACAGGTTCAACTCTTCTTATCTTATTGTATAGTTTCAATAGGAAAGTAGCCACATCGCCCACAGCAAACACATCAGGAATGCTTGTCTTGGAAATAGCATCAGTCTGCAATTAGAATGTCAAGTCAATAACCTAAGATACTAGAGGGATGCCAACAGAGAAGGAAGAAGAAAAAAACCAACTATGACTGACCTATACAGAGTTTAAAAAGAGATTTTAATTGAGAATTGTAAGTACACCACTCAACAAAGCAATGAAAACATGCATTAGATGTCTGAAGTCACACCAACGTTTATTCCATCTTTTTCGTCTTTAACCTGTCCCTTAAATAATATTGTAAGAGGTCTACCTCCAACACCAACAATATAACAATGTCGACTTCCAGCACTCTGCCATTCTTTAGTTTCACTTCTTTAACCTAAACGATAGGAATACCACACAGCATGAATTCAAACATATAAAATGGCTTTAGCACAGCATTAGCTATGCAGACAGTTGCTTGCTTACCTCTCCATTTGACTTAGCAGTGAACCCAACTGCAACTGTTCCCTTAATAATTTTGATCCCTTTATTGGCATAATAACCCTCATAGAAAGCAGCAATGCCTGAAGTGAAAAGCCTAGGCACTGTAGCAACAAGATCATAACAAGGAACCTATTATCTACTGAAGATATCAAGAAATCTAGCATATTATATGTCCATAATCAAACAACAAAGAACCTCTAGAATACCGAGATCCACCATGACCACGACCGCTGCCATATCCACGATTGTATCCACCACCACCTTCACAACGTCCACCGCCACCATATCCACCTCCATCGTGACTATAACTATCGCCACCGCCTCCATTACTGCTTCTGCGTGACTACGCCTCGTTGATTGTGATGTTAAGTCCATCAAGATTCTGGCTGTTCATCCCCAGGATCGCGTCTCTCATCAACTTCTCGTCATAGGACATAATAAATCCGAATCCTTCAGATTTGCCAGTTTCACGATCGCTGATTATCTTCGATTCAATAACATCGCCATCAGGCACCGAAGGCCTCCTACAAGGCGGGGTTAGTGGTGGCCCAAGCAAGGCACCCAACGAAGCACTAGAACTCAACGTCGACGAAAGCCATTGAAGAACTAAAACCATAGATTGGAGGACAAAAAGGGAACTAGAAAAGAAAATTGTAAGCGAATTTGAACATAGTAAACGATGAGTGGGTGAATGGGTGAGACAATGAATGAGGTTAGTAGATGAGTGCGTGGTTTAAGGAGTCAGTGAGGTGATGATGCGTGGGTGAGTAAGGGAGTGCGACGGCTAGGGCAAAACTGAGAGGGAAAGTTAAAAGTGAAGAGGGAAATGAAAGAAAGCGTGGGAAAGAGATAAAAACGTTTTCTTTATTTGTATATACTTGTTAAAAATCTAATTATGTGATAAATATGTATTTAAAGTCAGGCCAAAGAGTGACAAATATGGAAAATGGCCTGGTTTGACTTTTAATATAGTGTTATAGATGACATTTTCTAAAAAAACTGCCAAGTAAAAAAAAAAGGGTGGTGTCAAATATCTAAAAAATTCTTGTAGTGCCGGAAGGTATTTACATGGTAACGTCAGTGACCCAAAGCTTATAACTAGCAAATATTCTTCATGACGTATTTATGTGATGACATGTTCTAATTCATGGTTTAAACTAAATGGGCCTAGCCCACATTAAAAGTGAATAGGAGTTCCAGATGAGTTAATATAATTATTCTATAATTTGATAGTTTAATTAAGCTTTTAGATTAAACGGTGTCTTAACAGTAAATTAAGAAAGAGAGGAAAAGATCATACATCGTCCAAATATATTCTTCTTTATTTGCTTTGTGTGACACCATTTAATAATGCTTCCCTCGTTACTTGATTCTTGATCAGAAGTCTCATCACCATAGTTCCTCATTTCAAGTTTTACACTTACACCTTGCAACAAGGACAAAAAGAAAAAGAAGGATGAAGAAAGTAATCATTGTAACATTGAGTTTCAGTCATTTTATCAATTAATATCCTTTTAATGCCTTCTAGTTTTTGTCGTTTAAAGTTCTTTGGTATAGGTACCTAACAATTTGTAAATAGTTACTTTGGGTAAAAATAAGGATAAGTAATTCAATCCTTTCCCAACTTTAATTTATCCCAAATCCTTATTCTAAATGGATTATTAATTGACTTAACATTACAATACAATCGATCTCCAAGCCACATTATTCCATTACCTGTGTGAGAAATTATGTGCAAAGTAATCTAATCTAGTCCACTTTTTCTTAATATATAACTTTAAGAAATTAAAGGAGTGTATGTGCGATACTCACATGAGTATAACAATTGTTTCCAAAAGCCATACTTATTACCACTTGGGAATGCAGAAGTCTTTTGTGCCAACAATCTGAGGGTAACGTTCTTGTAACAATCCTACTTAAAACAAAGAAATGGGTACTTTTCCAGCAGTTTCAAAGCCAAATCTACAGTAATACACTGTTAGAACTAAAATAATTAATTTTCAACAAATTAAAGAGACTTATGGCTGTCTAAACTCACCATAAATCTCATCATTGATCAGACAATTGAGAAGTGTGCCACCATTTTATTAATGCCGGCCCCGTCAGGATTCTGCTCAGCATCTCAATGGGAGTCTTAGTATAAAGATAGCGCACCATGGCTACCGAGCTATAAATGGACGCTAAGACAACCGGGAGCAGACCATGGTCATCCCTCAACTCAACCAAATAGGCGTCCTTTTCCAGCATTGCCTCTACCATTGCTTTGGATCCATTAATAGCAGAAATCGCAAATGCCGTATAGCCCATATAATTTTTCTCTTTCAAGTCTTCTACTTCTGACTTGGCCAATTACTTCTTGAGAATCTTGGTTTGATTAGCAATAACGGCAACTTGAATAATAGTGTCACCAATCATTGTAATCCTTTCCCTCGTAGCCTCGTGTTGGCTACGAAGAAAACGTTGTATCTCCTCCCAATTACCTTTTTCAACAGCGTTATACACCGGACGGTATTTGAAGGCATTTTCTGTCAATTTCAACAATATTCATAATATGATATATTAATTAATGGATATATAAATGTTCAAACTATGTATTGACTTCAGCCCCCTAAATAAATAAATTTCACCTCTTGAAACAAAGAATTTCTATTTCTCACAAGTGGGTGTTGAACGTTGTTAGCCAAACGACCCATTCATCTTTAGCCGAATCAATGCGGTGCTTTGACATTGTCCCTTGCTCACAAGAGACCAGAATTGCGTGCAAAGCCTTGGCATTCTTCCTATTCCAGGCCTTAAAGTACTCGGGTGAAGATTCATTGGTTGGTTTAGCTTCCTTTCCAGTGACAACATCCCAAAGGCCTTCCGAGATAAAATAGTTTGTCAAGCAAGCCTTCCAGTTCTCATAGGTATCTTCCATAAGTTTTTCAATAGCAATACAGCCAGAAGCAAAGTCTGCCACAGCCATGCTTTTGCTAAGAAAAGAACATTAATGTTAATAATGTTAATCTTTCTTCAGTGAAAATTAACTGAAGAGAAGATTTTAATTAATTTTTTAATAAGCTGAAAAAATTTAAAGGAAATTAATTGCGACTTGAATTTTCCTGCAGGAATTCTGCAGACGATCGAGTTTGCTGCGAATTATGCATGTAACACTAGCTCAAGATGTATGTATATATGTTAATGTAATAATAAATTGTGGCCATTGAAATAGCGAACAAGTTTCTCACTATCCTTCATTATTTATTCTTTTCCTTTCTATTTCTTTTTTAACGTTCTCTTACCTCGTGATTCATGGTTTTAAGTGATCAACAATGTGATTTTTCTTGAATATGGAATTGATAGTGAAAGTTCATTATAATCTTGAATAAATTAAAGACTATTTAGCACTAAGGAACCAGGCATCCAATCCAAAAAACTGGCCTTTTGGGTGAATGGATCAATCCTCTTTATAACCTATGACCTCTCCTTATAACTATTCAATTTAGAACTTCTCAATAATCCCCCTCTCAAACGAGACACATGGTGTGGTCACTTTACCTCCTCAAACAGTCTTTATCCAAAACTCGAATCCTCACATTAACAGTTCATGAGTTTGGCTTTGATACCATTGTTAGGAACTAGGTGTTCAATCTAAGATACTAACATTTTGCGTGGAGAGAAAAATTCTCTTTATAACTCAAAACCTCCACTTACAACTATTCAAAGTGGGATTTCTCAAAATTTAGAAGAGTGATTATGTAACAATATTGAATATATAAAACTGATAATATGTACAATGAGAAGTAATTAATTGGTGACATGAGTTGAATAGATATATAGATTTTCTTATATGGACGTGAGACTAATAACATGAATACTTCAATATTGTTAGCAACTTATACCAGATTAGTACTGCGAGAACTTGATCTTTTTGTTTTATTTTTATTTATTTATTTGTACTTGTTCAAGGTAACAATTTAACTTAGACCATTTTAAGCAGGCCAAAGCATGATATTTTAGATGAAGCAAAACCCTCATTCCATTTATTTGTTTATATTTCGAACAAATTTTATTCATAGTTTACTTAAATGTACAGTCTTAACACTTTTATTTATTTTTTAAATAATTAAACTCTCTTTTTCTAAGCAGAATATTTAAAGAAAATTAATTAAGGGATTATTATATTTGCCCTTGAGGTTAGGTCTAATTTTTCATCCATGGATTTTCAAAAATACGAGTTCATCTCTTGAGGTTTCATTTCACCATTAACTTAAACCGTTAGAGGGGTAATTTCGTAATCTTACATTACAACGAATTTGAAATTAAAAAGAAATCATTTTATGAAATTTCTAAAATTTTGGTTTAAATTTAAATTAAATATTAATAGTAATTAAATTAACTAATATAATTAAAATTCATCGTAACTCCATCTCAGACACTCACCCAAAATCAAATCCCAGAATTCTTCTCTTTCTTTTAATAACAACTCCATCGCTAGAATTCTTCTTTCCAAAATCAAATCCTAGAATTCTTCTCTTTCTACTGTTCCTCATCTTTTTGCAACCACATTTCACCACCTTGATTGCTCGAATTGAAACCTCTTTTTTTCTTCTTCTTTTTAGTCAGTTCTTTGCAGAACTCTTCTTTCCACCATTCCCTTGGCTTTTAGTTCTTTTCTTTCTTTCGAACTCTCTCCTTCTTCTGCTCAAGTTTGGAGTTTGAACCACCATTGTTCTCTACAGAAGAAACAAAAGGCTACAGCATGCACGCAGGCAAAACTTGCCTTGAAATCACACCTGAAATTACGCTCATTTTCGTATCCAAACTATACTGGGGATGCTAAAACCTCTTACTTTCCTCAAAATTCTGCTTTATTTCCCTTCTAACCCAATCAAAAGCTCAAACAATTTGTGATCACTTTACCTCCAAATTAAGTCCAACACTAAAATACAATCTAAACTACAAACCACCCAAGGGGTTTGCTGAAACTACAAAGATAATTCATATTCCAAACCCCACAAACTAAACTATGCAAAATTACATATAAAAAAAAAAACAAAGATAAAATGGTTAAAACCAATCAAGAATTGCAAACTACTCTAATGCAGATTCACAGTTCAGCAAAATGGGTTATCAAAACTACAAAAACTATATCAAATCCTAAAACTGTTTATTTATTCTCCTGCAAATCTACCAACAAGGTCTATCTCTACATTAACTAACAACAATGAAAAAAAATGAAAAACACAAAGAAATTCACCCCATTAAACAGAGCTTCAACACAGAGAAGAAGATTGATTTTGAGATTTGTCTTGGGTTACTTTGACTTGTCTTGAATCTGAAATTGGAACAAATCCTAGATTATAAACAAGAAGATTGATGTTAATGCCCAAGAAATTCGCCCAAATCCGAAACCCTAGGTGCCTAAGTGACGAGGAAAGACGGCGGCTAACAAAGCTAAGGCAGGAGTGAGGTAGCGACCAAGAATGCAGAGAAGAGAGGGAGAGGAGGTGGCGGAGAGGGTGGTGTTGACGGCAGAGAGATGGAGAGGAGAGAGAGGATGAGGCAAAGGAATGGAGGGTGAGCGTGAGCATGAGGAGGAAGAGAAGAGGAGGCAAGTCCATCTTCATCTGCTATTTTTTTTCTATATTTTTGTGTTATAAATTTGTTTTTTTTTGTTTTATAAATTTAATTTATTATTTAAGTAGCATTTTTGTTTATTTGTTATATGATATGGTCAACATCCGTTAAAGTTGATAGTGAAATAAAACCTTAAAAGGCGAACCAATAATTCTGAAAATCTAAGGACAAAACCTGAATTAGGTCTAACCTCATTAATTAACCAATAAAAAAATAAAAATAAAAACTAGATATGTTGGACACATATAAAGTCATAGCGCCTAGTATAACCATATTACCAATAAAATGTGAAATAATAAGATAACAGCAAAAACAAAGATATATAATTATAAAATCCAAAAAGAGAAAAAGATTGGCACGTGCAAAGTTGTATAATTCCCATAACAGATTTTTTGAGATGCTAAGCTGTGTTGTTGTAATTTCTCTAAACTTAATTATTTCTTTGTTGTATAATAAATGACATCCAAAACTTAATTAGTGCAAATATAGGCTAATAAGGAAAAAGGTAAATTTTCCCTTTTACAATTTTGATTTTTCCACATGCCCTAATGGTTGATGAGAAGAGAAATTCAGAAGTACTTATTGGAGAAATCTTATGCCTGGATGAGGAATCAAGTTAAGAAAACTGTCATTCTCTCATCCTCATTCTCTTTCAATAAAGTATTCAATAAACTAGTTTAAATTAACAACACAGAATTTTCACTTTACATTTTACTCAATTTTTAATTACAAATTAAATTTGTCCTCTCAAGCTTTATGGTAAAGTGCGAACCCATCCGCATTAAAGAA
Source organism: Boswellia sacra (assembly GCA_013180625.2). Taxonomy (NCBI): domain Eukaryota; kingdom Viridiplantae; phylum Streptophyta; class Magnoliopsida; order Sapindales; family Burseraceae; genus Boswellia; species Boswellia sacra. Next base: position 122,689 of record SNVD02001388.1, on the reverse strand, counting down.
CAAGTTAAATTTAGGGGCGTAATTGGTAAGAAACTTATTGTAAGGTAAGTCCAAAAGTTTAGCTCTCCAGAATGGGACATAGAAGATTCTATTTATACTTTACAGACAATGATGATTAATTTCCTAATTAATTAATTAACTAACTTTTCCTCCTTTTCATGTATGGAAATCTCTTCTATGTTGAAACTCTCATACTTTAATTAACTTTAGAAAGATGTAAGTTATTTATTTAGTTAATTAGTGATTTTCCTTGTAATATATTTTTAATTAAGTATGCTCAAGATCATTCATCCCTTCATGAACTTTAGATGGAATATTTAGTTTTGGAAGTTTTCGAGGGAACTGATGTTACTTCATTATTTTTATTATTTCGAAATTTTCGTTGCTAAAACTTACAAATTAATATGACCCAAAACCCAAACCTTGGTGAAGGCCTCTTGAAACATCTGCAAGTCATGCCAGCTGACACAATTGGTTAGTATATGGAAGAATAATCAATACATTTTGTTACTTGTCCAGCACGGCCCAGTAACGGAACTAATTACATAGAACACATTTTTCTAAAATTAAACATAGTCTTGTCGTGTTGTACATAAAATATTGTAAACAGAGTGAATAATGGATTCGTAGAATTAATCGAATTAAGAATAGTGATACATTTATAAATTTTATATACAAACTAATATGATATGACTTATTTATTTATACATCATTACTTTTTATTAAATGAATTGATTTTATATATTGATTACTTAAATTATCTTATGATACAACGGTTTATATGCAATAATTTATATATAAAATTTGTAATACTAATATTGTTCTTGAATTTATACATAAATTTTTGGCGAATACCAAACACTTTGTATTACTAGCTAGTTTGACGTTCTATATCACTAATCTATCGTAAATGTGTTTACAAACTGCATTCAATGTTGTAAAACCACAAATATTTAAACCCTTAATTAACTGGGTTAAATAATAGATCAAGACAACGGTTAAAATTTTTTATATAAAACTATAATTAACTAGAAAGATCTTTTAATTCTTACAATGTACAATAATTATAATGCAGAGAAAAGTTATAATTGATAGAACTGCCTATAATTAGTCTAATACATAAAGTACATACTTAATGTACTCAATAGTCATTGCTTATCTCACTCTCACATTAATTTTCTGTGCTTTACGCACTTTTTTTTTTCAGTTTTGTTGATCCATATTTAAACTAGATTAAGATCCTCTCCTCCTCTTTTTACCTCATTTCTTAAAAATCTCATATATCACTTTACATTTCAAGATTAAATCAATTATTTTCTTCTTTCTTTTAACTATAACGCATTGCTTAAAGTCTTAATTAATTTGAAAAAAATAAACCATAGCTCTCCAGGGTAGAAGATTTGGATAGAAAATAAGAAACAAAATTTCAACAAAAAGGCATCTAATTAGGTTACAACCTTTTTTTTTTCCTGTGATATATTTTATCCCTGTATAACAATATATTTATTATTTAATTCACAATGATTGCTCTGACTGCCATTATCTTCACAGTGTTTCTTCAAAGAAAGCCATGATGTAAGAAAATACATTAAAAAAAGTATGAAATTTGATAGTGAAAGCAATTAGAAAACTTAACGAACTCGCATAATATTTAAAATAATCAAAGAAAAGCCAGACAACATTACATAAACAATTATGCAAAAGAGTACACAAAATACATCACAAAAAAAAAAAAAAGCTTAAATTACGTCCCAAAAAGTTGCCAAATTTTTTTGTCAATAGATTTTACCTTTTTCTTTGACATTTATTTGCTTGTTAAAAATGTTGCCTCCATATGTGTGACTGATTGACATTAGGAGGGGAATTCAGAGCTAGCAAAAAGAGTGGCTGGAATTGAGAAAAGAACAAGAAGAAGAATAGAAGCAAAACTAAATCCCCATACAAGTGTAAGAAAGACGGCAGCACCAAAAGCTACCACCATAGTTATTTTAGAAAAGAAAAGAGCGAAAAGACCAATTAACAATCTAGTAGGCAACAATTTGTGACACGACCCGCCCCTAGCTAACACGGGCGAATCGTGCCTAAAACTGTACTAAAAAAATCTGACTTTTTAAAATATGCTAATTTATGAAAAATTTGGCAGAGTTTCCCCTGTATTTTAGACTAATCCCCCTGCCAAGTACACAAAATTCAACACTTCCAAAATATTTATATAACCACTAACTTCCTTTTCGGGACCTTAAGTCCATCTATTAAAATAATTGTATCTCCAAAACAGTCGTTAGAAGAAAATATGGCCTCCGGCCTCAAATATGATTAATTTCGATTCAAAAAGTTTACAACCAAAATTTTAAATATAAGTTTAAAAACTCAAACATGATTGAATAAACAAAAAATGTCTGAAAGAAACTAAAACAAATCTTTGATACATATACGATATCAAATATTTACATATGCAAGAAAACCATCTACGATAATACAATAAGATATAAAAAAAGAAAGCTCTCAAAACATCATCAAATGGCCAACCTCAGGTAGCTATTGGCGTTCTGACTGAACACTGCAATCTTCTGGGAAAAATGGTTTTAAAAAAAAATAGGGTGAGTATAAACTCAGTGAGTGGGATAGAGTCATTAAAATAGATAAAAATTTGCATAAGATAAAATAATACATCATAACAAGTAATTAACTAAAAATTCTGCTTTACTAACATTGATTAGAAAACTGCTTCTAAAAGATACAAGAACGAGCTAATCTTTAAATAATCCATATGCCTTTCACAAAAATCAAATTTTTGATATAAAAATATTCTAAGGCATTTCCAATTGTATTCAAAATTCAATTTGATAACCGTATTAAGGTTCTAATTCCCGTAAAACTCATTTCGCATTTTAAAATTTCTAAATCATTACAGTTTCACTAATCAAGTACCCAAACTAATCTGACTGATCATGACCTGGCGGGGCTAGGATCGCTCAGGCCAAGAAATCTCTATACTGATCCTACGCATGCGCAGAGCTGCCCCCAAAGGGCTAAACATCCAGATCACACGGCCCAAAACCTCTATGTGTGCCTGAATGGGTCCCAAAGACCTCTATAATTTCACTATCTGAATGAATTGGGTACTAGCTTAGTAAAACATAAAAATTCAATTCTGTACTTTTAAATCTCTAAAACATTAAACAATTCTTTCTAATAACAACATAGATAAAATTTGATAAACCATGAAATATACTTCATAAAAGAATAAAGGAATATCTGTTTACTAATATAATAAAGTTTCGCTAACAATTATAATAAAAATAGAAATTTATAAATTATAATTCAATTATTGATAAAAATGTATGTTTTTCCCACTCACAATCTTGTGGATTAACTTGTGTGGCAACGTCTTCCGCGATCGGATCCCGGTATGGATTAGGAACCGTAGTCTCACCTAAAGGAAAAGCCAAATAAAGTTCTTTAATTGCACAAAACCACAATCTCACCAAAAACATACTAATTCTCTTAATTACTTCCATTTTCACACTTCTTAAACTGACCAATTCTGGTTCTCCGATTTTTAATAATTAATTCACTCATCCAAATGGTCTAATATTTTATAAAGGTATTCTACACATACATACCTAATATCATATCAAATTGCATAGCATTCTGTGTTCATTTGGTCCCTCAAATCCTTCATTTTTCCAGATACATAAATTCTGTAAATTCCCTTCCAAATCTGACCTCTCCCTATTCCAAAATACATGAAAATTTGTACTAAATTCATAAAATCACCAAACTTTCCAGATTTAAACTAGACATACATACAAACTCATATCCCAAATTTCATAATTTTCGAAGACCTCTAGATACCTTAATTAACTTGCCCAATACTGATTTTCTGCAGAAAAACTGAATTTCTAGTGGTGAACAGTAAACTTCGAAAATTCATAATAAATTGCATACTCCACATTTTTCAGTGAATCTAACTTTAAACAAATCCTTAAGATGTCTATTTTCACATATATAAATTTCAGAATTAAATTCAAATCCAACAGACTGCTATAATTTTCGAAATTTGTACTGTTCACAAAATCCCTAATTTCCCATAATTATCATCAAAACTTCAATTCCTTCAAAATACAAGAAATTGAAGCTTAAATAAGCATGGAAATCTCATTTCTCTCTCTAGTTTCTCTCTCTATTACATCTCCAAATATCAATAACCTCCTCCTAATATTGATCTAGAGATAGGATTGAAATTATATAATCTAATTAAATGAAGAGATGAAGAAATTACCTTAAAATCTTCAAATTCCTTAGAAAAAAATCAAAATTTTCTCTTGCTTTCTCCCCCCTTGTCTCACGTTCCCCCCCTCTGTCTTCTCTTCTGGATTTTTCTTTTTTTGTTTCTAATAATTCCTAATTATTGCTTTATATAATTGCATGAAAAATTGAAAAAAAATGACTTAAGGGCTGGGCTAAGATAATTGATGGGCTAGGCTTTTGCTAATGGGCTTTACAATACTACCCCCCCTAAAAAAAAATTTCGTCCTCGAAATTACTAACCTGAGAGAAAGAGATGTGGATACTGAGCTCGCATAACGTCTTCTCGCTCCCACGTACCTTCTTCCTTCGAGTGATTTCGCCACCATACCTTAACCAAGGGAATAGTCTTGGCACGAAGTACTTGCTGTTTCCATTCTATGATCTCTAATGGTTCTTCTTCAAAAGTCAAGTCTTCTTTTAATTGAATTGGCTGCTGTTGAAGGATATGGCTTGGATCATACACGTACTTGCGGAGCATAGAGACATGAAACACATTATGTAATTTCGACAACTCTGGAGGCAAAGCTAAACGGTAAGCAACTGTGCCCACACGCTCTATGATCTCGTAAGGCCCATTATAACGTGGACTTAGTTTCCCACGTTTACCAAAACGAAGCACACCTTTCCAAGGAGATATCTTCAAAATTACTTTATCTCCCACCTGAAACTCCAGATCTCTTCTACGCTTATCAGTATAACTCTTCTGTCGATCTTGTGCTGCCTTCATCTTGTTTCTAATAATAACTATCTTTTCATTCGTATCCTGTACCAGTTCTGGTCCTAATAGTCTTCTCTCACCCACTTCATCCCAACATCTTGGTGTTCTACATTTTCTTCCATATAGAGCCTCATAAGGTGCCATTTCAATACTGGATTGGTAACTATTATTATAAGCAAATTCTATTAGAGGCAAATAAACATCCCAATTTCCTTTAAACTCCAATACACAAGCTCTAAGCATATCTTCAAGAGTTTGAATGGTACGCTCAGATTGACCATCTGTTTGTGGGTGAAAAGCTGTGCTGAAATTCAATTTTGTGCCTAAAGCTTTTTGTAAGCTAGGCCAAAATCTGATCGTAAGCCTTTCTTCACCTCTTCTATCAGTTTCATTAACTGAGGATCTTGTATTTGTGCATCTCTAACTTTATTAATTAAAGTAGGTCTAACATGAAAATTGGCTAGTAGCACACTTGAGTCATTCTGGATCTGTCATCATGTTGTCTGCTCCCCTTTCTACTAATCCGCTGATCTCTAGAATTACTTCCCACAGATTGTTGCATAGCTCCCTGTCTAGAACTTTGTTTTTGCCCCTCTGGTGGACCCTGTCTCTGAGTACTCTTATAACTATCAGAATAAGCTGAATAACTGCCCCCTCTCTTGCTTGGTCGGTGGCTAGTACTATCAACTGGCCAACTCTGCTGACGTTTATAGCTTGAATCAGCTCGGTTAGCCTCTCCCAAATTTCTCTCAACTTTCATAGCAGCTTGGACTAACTTACCAAAGTCATCATAATTGTTGGCAGCAAGTACAACTCTGATTTCTCTACGTAATCCTTCTTCAAACTTTTTACACCTTTCCTCCTCATCAGCCACAATAGAAGGAGCAAATCTAGAGAGCGCTAAAAATTTCTTCTCATACTCCTCCACTGATCTGGACCCTTGAACCAGTCTCAAGAACTCACTACGATTGATATCTTTGTACACAGCAGGAAAGTAGTGATCAAAGAACTCCTTTTTGAACAAAGCCCAAGTAAGAACTTCCTGTGATGGATGACGACGCTGAACTGACTCCCACCAGTGGTATGCTCCACCCTCCAATAAAAATGTAGCAAAAAGCAACTTCTGCTCATCAATACACCCCATAACTCCAAAGATACGCTCTAGCTTGCTTAACCAAGCCTCTGCACTAGGAGGATCAACATTACCATCAAAGATTTGACCACCCAACATCCTAACCCGCTCAATAGTATTCTCTTCCCTAACACGCCCTTGATTTTGAGTAACAGTAGCAACGAGCTGGGCTAGTGCATCTACTGAGTGTATAATGATAGGAGGGTCACGGTGATTCCTATTCTCATTTCCTCTCGCATTTGACTGTCTTTCCTCTCCACGACTATGTTCATTTTCCCCTTCACCTTCAGGTGGTGGTGGAGAATTTGCAGTTTGGTTCAGTCCGCCCCTGGCTATAGTGCGAGGTCTGCCTGTATGTTGGCTCATGATGATGCCTACAAAATATAACGCTTCTTTTATCATTACAAAACTATGTTTATGCAACCGTGAAAAACTTAACAAAATCTTAAAAATCATGCTCTGATACCAAGTTGACACGACCCGCCCCTAGCTAACACGGGCGAATCGTGCCTAAAACTGTACTAAGAAAATCTGACTTTTTAAAATATGCTAATTTATGAAAAATTTGGCAGAGTTCCCCCTGTATTTTAGACTAATCCCCCTGCCAAATACACAAAATTCAACACTTCCAAAATATTTATATAACCACTAACTTCCTTTTCGGAACCTTAAGTCCATCTATTAAAATAATTGTATCTCCAAAACAGTCTTTAGAAGAAAATATGGCCTCCGGCCTCAAATATGATTAATTTCGATTCAAAAAGTTTACAACCAAAATTTTAAATATAAGTTTAAAAACTCAAACATGATTGAATAAACAAAAATGTCTGAAAGAAACTAAAACAAATCTTTGATACATATAAGATATCAAATATTTACATATGCAAGAAAACCATCTACGATAATACAATAAGATATAAAAAAAGAAAGCTCTCAAAACCTCATCAAATGGCCAACCTCAAGCAGCTACTGGCGTTCCGACTGAACACTGCAATCTCCTGGGAAAAATGGTTTTTAAAAAAAAATAGGGTGAGTATAAACTCAGTGAGTGGGATAGAGTCATTAAAATAGATAAAAATTTGCATAAGATAAAATAATACATCATAACAAGTACTTAACTAAAAATTCTGCTTTACTAGCATTGATTAGAAAACTGCTTCTAAAAGATACAAAAACGAGCTAATCTTTAAATAATCCATATGCCTTTCACAAAAATCAAATTTTTGATATAAAAATATTCTAAGGCATTTCCACTTGTATTCAAAATTCAATTTGATAACCGTATTAAGGTTCTAATTCCCGTAAAACTCATTTCGCATTTTAAAATTTCTAAATCATTACAGTTTCACTAATCAAGTACCCAAACTAATCTGACTGATCATGACCTGGCGGGGCTAGGATCGCTCAGGCCAAGATATCTCTATACTGATCCTACGCATGCGCAGAGCTGCCCCCAAAGGGCTAAACATCCAGATCACACGGCCCAAAGCCTCTATGTGTGCCTGAATGGGTCCCAAAGACCTCTATAATTTCACTATCTGAATGAATTGGGTACTAGCTTAGTAAAACATAAAAATTCGATTCTGTACTTTTAAATCTCTAAAACATTAAACAATCTTTCTAATAACAACATAGATAAAATTTGATAAACATGAAATATACTTCATACAAGAATAAAGGAATATCTGTTTACTAATATAATAAAGTTTCGCTAACAATTATAATAAAAATAGAAATTTATAATTATAATTCAATTATTGGTAAAAATGTATGTTTTTCCCACTCACAATCTTGTGGATTAACTTGTGTGGCAACGTCTTCCGCGATCGGATCCCGGTATGGATTAGGAACCGTAGTCTCACCTAAAGGAAAAGCCAAATAAAGTTCTTTAATGCACAAAACCACAATCTCACCAATAACATACTAATTCTCTTAATTACTTCTATTTTCACACTTCTTAAACTGACCAATTCTGGTTCTCCGATTTTTAATAATTAATTCACTCATCCAAAGGGTCTAATATTTTATAAAGGTCTTCTACACATACATACCTAATATCATATCAAATTGCATAGCATTCTGTGTTCATTTGATCCCTCAAATCCTTCATTTTTCCAGATACATAAATTCTGTAAATTCCCTTCCAAATCTGACCTCTCCCTATTCCAAAATACATGATAATTTGTACTAAATTCATAAAATCACTAAACTTTCCAGATTTAAACTAGACATACATAAAAACTCATATCCCAAATTTCATAATTTTTGAAGACCTCTAGATACCTTAATTAACTTGCCCAATACTGATTTTCTGCAGAAAAACTGAATTTCTATTGGTGAACAGTAAACTTCGAAAATTCATAATAAATTGCATACTCCACATTTTTCAGTGAATCCAACTTTAAACAATTCCTTAAGATGTCTATTTTAACATATATAAATTTCAGAATTAAATTCAAATCCAACAGACTGCTAAAATTTTCGAAATTTGTACTGTTCACAGAATCCCTAATTTCCCATAATTATCATCAAAACTTCAATTCCTTCAAAATACAAGAAATTGAAGCTGAAATAAGCATGAAAATCTCATTTCTCTCTCTAGTTTCTCTCTCTATTACATCTCCAAATATCAAATAACCTCCTCCTAATATTGATCTAGAGATAGGATTGAAATTATATAATCTAATTAAATGAAGAGATTAAGAAATTACCTTAAAATCTTCAAATTCCTTAGAAAAAATCAAAATCTTCTCTTGCTTTCTCCCCCCTTGTCTCAATTCCCCCCCCTCTGTCTTCTCTTCTGGATTTTTCTTTTTTTGTTTCTAATAATTCCTAATTATTGCTTTATATAATTGCATGAAAAATTGAAAAAAAATGACTTAAGGGCTGGGCTAAGATAATTGATGGGCTAGGCTTTTGCTAATGGGCTTTACAATACTACCCCCCTAAAAAAAAAATTTCGTCCTCGAAATTACTAACCTGAGAGAAAGAGATGTGGATACTGAGCTCGCATAACGTCTTCTCGCTCCCACGTAGCTTCTTCTTTCGAGTGATTTCGCCACCATATCTTAACCAAGGGAATAGTCTTGGCACGAAGTACTTGCTGTTTCCATTCTATGATCTCTAATGGTTCTTCTTCAAAAGTCAAGTCTTCTTTTAATTGAATTGGCTGCTGTTGAAGGATATGGCTTGGATCATACACGTACTTGCGGAGCATAGAGACATGAAACACATTATGTATTTTCGACAATTCTGGAGGCAAAGCTAAACGGTAAGCAACTGTGCCCACACGCTCTATGATCTCGTAAGGCCCAATATAACGTGGACTTAGTTTCCCACGTTTACCAAAACGAAGCACACCTTTCCAAGGAGATATCTTCAAAAATACTTTATCTCCCACCTGAAACTCCAGATCTCTTCTACGCTTATCAGCATAACTCTTCTGTCGATCTTGTGCTGCCTTCATCTTGTTTCTAATAATAACTATCTTTTCATTCGTATCCTGTACCAGTTCTGGTCCTAATAGTCTTCTCTCACCCACTTCATCCCAACATATTGGTGTTCTACATTTTCTTCCATATAGAGCCTCATAAGGTGCCATTTCAATACTGGATTGGTAACTATTATTATAAGCAAATTCCATAAGAGGCAAATAAACATCCCAATTTCCTTTAAACTCCAATACACAAGCTCTAAGCATATCTTCAAGAGTTTGAATGGTACGCTCAGATTGACCATCTGTTTGTGGGTGAAAAGCTGTGCTGAAATTCAATTTTGTGCCTAAAGCTTTTTGTAAGCTAGGCCAAAATCTGATCGTAAGCCTTTCTTCACCTCTTCTATCAGTTTCATTAACTGAGGATCTTGTATTTGTGCATCTCTAACTTTATTAATTAAAGTAGGTCTAACATGAAAATTGGCTAGTAGCACACTTGAGTCATTCTGGATCTGTCATCATGTTGTCTGCTCCCCTTTCTACTAATCCGCTGATCTCTAGAATTACTTCCCACAGATTGTTGCATAGCTCCCTGTCTAGAACTTTGTTTTTGCCCCTCTGGTGGACCCTGTCTCTGAGTACTCTTATAACTATCAGAATAAGCTGAATAACTGCCCCCTCTCTTGCTTGGTCGGTGGCTAGTACTATCAACTGGCCAACTCTGCTGACGTTTATAGCTTGAATCAGCTCGGTTAGCCTCTCCCAAATTTCTCTCAACTTTCATAGCAGCTTGGACTAACTTACCAAAGTCATCATAATTGTTGGCAGCAAGTACAACTCTGATTTCTCTACGTAATCCTTCTTCAAACTTTTTACACCTTTCCTCCTCATCAGCCACAATAGAAGGAGCAAATCTAGAGAGCTCTAAAATTTTCTTCTCATACTCCTCCACTGATCTGGACCCTTGAACCAGTCTCAAGAACTCACTACGCTTGATATCTTTGTACACAGCAGGAAAGTAGTGATCAAAGAACTCCTTTTTGAACAAAGCCCAAGTAATAACTTCCTGTGATGGATAACGACGCTGAACTGACTCCCACCAGTGATATGCTCCACCCTCTAATAAAAATGTAGCAAAAAGCAATTTCTGCTCATCAATACACCCCATAACTCCAAAGATACGCTCTAGCTTGCTTAACCAAGCCTCTGCACTAGGAGGATCAACATTACCATCAAAGCTTTGACCACCCAACATCCTAACCCGCTCAATAGTATTCTCTTCCCTAACACGCCCTTGATTTTGAGTAACAGTAGCAACGAGCTGGGCTAGTGCATCTACTGAGTGTATAATGATAGGAGGGTCACGGTGATTCCTATTCTCATTTCCTCTCGCATTTGACTGTCTTTCCTCTCCACGACTATGTTCATTTTCCCCTTCACCTTCAGGTGGTGGTGGTGGAGAATTTGCAGTTTGGTTCAGTCCGCCCCTGGCTCTAGTGCGAGGTCTGCCTGTATGTTGGCTCATGATGATGCCTACAAAATATAACGCTTCTTTTATCATTACAAAACTATGTTTATGCAACCGTGAAAAACTTAACAAAATCTTAAAAATCATGCTCTGATACCAAGTTGACACGACCCGCCCCTAGCTAACACGGGCGAATCGTGCCTAAAACTGTACTAAGAAAATTGACTTTTTAAAATATGCTAATTTATGAAAAATTTGGCAGAGTTTCCCCTGTATTTTAGACTAATCCCCCTGCCAAGTACACAAAATTCAACACTTCCAAAATATTTATATAACCACTAACTTCCTTTTCGGGACCTTAAGTCCATCTATTAAAATAATTGTATCTCCAAAACAGTCTTTAGAAGAAAATATGGCCTCCGGCCTCAAATATGATTAATTTCGATTCAAAAAGTTTACAACCAAAATTTTAAATATAAGTTTAAAAACTCAAACATGATTGAATAAACAAAAATGTCTGAAAGAAACTAAAACAAATCTTTGATACATATACGATATCAAATATTTACATATGCAAGAAAACCATCTACGATAATACAATAAGATATAAAAAAAGAAAGCTCTCAAAACATCATCAAATGGCCAACCTCAAGCAGCTACTGGCGTTCCGACTGAACACTGCAATCTCCTGGGAAAAATGGTTTTTTAAAAAAAAATAGGGTGAGTATAAACTCAGTGAGTGGGATAGAGTCATTAAAATAGATAAAAATTTGCATAAGATAAAATAATACATCATAACAAGTAATTAACTAAAAATTCTGCTTTACTAGCATTGATTAGAAAACTGCTTCTAAAAGATACAAAAACGAGCTAATCTTTAAATAATCCATATGCCTTTCACAAAAATCAAATTTTTGATATAAAAATATTCTAAGGCATTTCCACTTGTATTCAAAATTCAATTTGATAACCGTATTAAGGTTCTAATTCCCGTAAAACTCATTTCGCATTTTAAAATTTCTAAATCATTACAGTTTCACTAATCAAGTACCCAAACTAATCTGACTGATCATGACCTGGCGGGGCTAGGATCGCTCAGGCCAAGATATCTCTATACTGATCCTACGCATGCGCAGAGCTGCCCCCAAAGGGCTAAACATCCAGATCACACGGCCCAAAGCCTCTATGTGTGCCTGAATGGGTCCCAAAGACCTCTATACTTTCACTATCTGAATGAATTGGGTACTAGCTTAGTAAAACATAAAAATTCAATTCTGTACTTTTAAATCTCTAAAACATTAAACAATTCTTTCTAATAACAACATAGATAAAATTTGATAAACCATGAAATATACTTCATACAAGAATAAAGGAATATCTGTTTACTAATATAATAAAGTTTCGCTAACAATTATAATAAAAATAGAAATTTATAAATTATAATTCAATTATTGGTAAAAATGTATGTTTTTCCCACTCACAATCTTGTGGATTAACTTGTGTGGCAACGTCTTCCGCGATCGGATCCCGGTATGGATTAGGAACCGTAGTCTCACCTAAAGGAAAAGCCAAATAAAGTTCTTTAATTGCACAAAACCACAATCTCACCAATAACATACTAATTCTCTTAATTACTTCCATTTTCACACTTCTTAAACTGACCAATTCTGGTTCTCCGATTTTTAATAATTAATTCACTCATCCAAATGGTCTAATATTTTATAAAGGTCTTCTACACATACATACCTAATATCATATCAAATTGCATAGCATTCTGTGTTCATTTGATCCCTCAAATCCTTCATTTTTCCAGATACATAAATTCTGTAAATTCCCTTCCAAATCTGACCTCTCCCTATTCCAAAATACATGATAATTTGTACTAAATTCATAAAATCACTAAACTTTCCAGATTTAAACTAGACATACATACAAACTCATATCCCAAATTTCATAATTTTTGAAGACCTCTAGATACCTTAATTAACTTGCCCAATACTGATTTTCTGCAGAAAAACTGAATTTCTAGTGGTGAACAGTAAACTTCGAAAATTCATAATAAATTGCATACTCCACATTTTTCAGTGAATCCAACTTTAAACAATTCCTTAAGATGTCTATTTTAACATATATAAATTTCAGAATTAAATTCAAATCCAACAGACTGCTATAATTTTCGAAATTTGTACTGTTCACAGAATCCCTAATTTCCCATAATTATCATCAAAACTTCAATTCCTTCAAAATACAAGAAATTGAAGCTTAAATAAGCATGGAAATCTCATTTCTCTCTCTAGTTTCTCTCTCTATTACATCTCCAAATATCAAATAACCTCCTCCTAATATTAATCTAGAGATAGGATTGAAATTATATAATCTAATTAAATGAAGAGATGAAGAAATTACCTTAAAATCTTCAAATTCCTTAGAAAAAAATCAAAATTTTCTCTTGCTTTCTCCCCCCTTGTCTCACGTTCCCCCCCTCTGTCTTCTCTTCTGGATTTTTCTTTTTTTTTGTTTCTAATAATTCCTAATTATTGCTTTATATAATTGCATGAAAAATTGAAAAAAAATGACTTAAGGGCTGGGCTAAGATAATTGATGGGCTAGGCTTTTGCTAATGGGCTTTACAATTTGTGGAAATCTTCTTCTGCATAGCGTGAAGTTAGGACTCTTACGAAGATTACTATAGAAGTAGAAGAAGAAAGTATCGATAAAGCATTTGAGAAAATAAAGATTAATAACATGACACGCGCATAAAAAGGGCCTCTCTCTTGATTGTAACCACCGGCAATAACTGTAAAAGCCGATATGAGCATGACGGACAAAAGTAGCCACAACAATAGATGATGTTGCTGTGTTCCTCATCCATTTTTCTCCCTCTTTCAGTAGCTTGCGGCGTTCATCACTAAATAACTGGCTTGGTTTTTTATTCCTATCATTGGTTTGTTCCCTAACTATTGATGGCACGATACTTTGCACCTCCTGTAACAAAAATTATGCGTCCAAATTTTACTAATATTACAAAATACATTTTAAAATTGATTAAAGTTTCTAATAAATTATTTGCAAGGAGGTTGTATATGGTATGTTCACCTGAAACCACTCATACTCTTTTTGCATCTGTAGAGCTGCACCGGGGAAGCGATCGAGATGAGAGGTAGGCGATAACTTTGCAGCTAAATGTAAATGATTGTTACCAAATATATCATGTTCATCATTTGCTAGCCGCATGTTTCCACCCAATCTATAAATCTTGCTAACAATTTTTTCTTGGCGTAGCATAATTGCCTTATCAAAGATTGTTCTACCCTTTCCATCAACCCTCCATATCATTTCAGGTATAAAATTGATGATTTCATCAATGAACTAACTTATCCCATTTTCTATAGCATCTGAAATTGCTATATTCCATCCAACTTTCTCAAGTAATTGTTGATCAGTTGCCTGTCCTATATTCATAAATATGAGTTGAACAAGCTTATGGGCTTCAGCATGTTTCAACCTTCTATCGTATACACTGGAGGCTGCAGTTAATGAAGATTTATAAATAGTCAAATACGATGTAAGCACCAAAATATCTAATACAAAATTTTCATTGGGGAGATACTACGTACCAGACCATGTTAAGAGGCTCCAAAACAGATTGAGCACTGCAGCAAATTAAAGATAAAATTTCGTTATGGACTGAACAATGACAAGAAATTTTATATTATTAATAATTTTTACATATTTTCTAGTTTGTAGAATAAAAATAGTGACCAAAAAAAAATTACTGTACGGATTGTATGTGTCGATGCTGAAAATCGGTCGACCTCCAGCTCACCAATAAAAGTTGTATTTGTTGTGGAGAACCTGACTCAGTTAGAAAGCAATGGTGGAGTGTGTAGAGAAGGATAGGAAAGTGAAAATTTTTGGGTCACATGTTCGTCAATATGGTCATTGTATTTTGATTAACCGAGGCCGTAATGATTCATACGATCTGCACACAAATAGAAAATAAAGTCAGAGGCATTGGTGGTGTTGCCAGTGATAATCCTCCGACGCTCAAGTCAGAGATTAACTATGGAGTGAAAATTTTTGGTCAACCATAGGGAGATGAGATAGAGAGAGAGTGTTTTGAGAGAGAGAGAAATTGTTCCGAACCTTGATTTGCAGCCAAGGACTATATTTATCGAAGAGTTTGCTTACAAGTGACGGGATGCATGGAGCTTAGTTGACACCATGCTGCAGGCAAGGGAGTTGGCACTAACACTTGGAGCTATGGAGACACCTAGAGAGAGGCTTCTACGGAATCAAATACCTCTAATATTTTATTAAATTTTATTGAACTTAGGCAAATAATCATTGAACTCAAAAGGAGCAGTTCTTATTAAATACTTTTTCTAACATTGACGACTCTAATTTAGTAAATTGTGCCATGCAATACCTTTGGAGATGAAATTGGAAGTCATATCCTTCGTCGACCAAGCAAGGCGCTTGTTATGTGATTATCTAGTCAATAAAAAATTCTCAATAATAGGAGTAATAACAAAGTCCTTGTCGACTAGACCAATACTGAAGGATCCACTATCTCAGAAGTCATGCAGCCATGCAGGATAAAACATCTAAATATTTCAATTAAAGTACAAGGAAAAATTATATGCCTTGGTGATGTGGCTTGAAAAATTAATTTCATTGGTCGTCCTAATTTTTCATCTCACAACTAGCCCCCCAAGTTCCAATACAAAATATCAGTTTTTATTGGAACTTGACTTTTTGAAAGGACAAATCTAAAATCTTCCACATATATCTAGACTTCTTTCCTTTAATGTCAAACATGAAGATCCCTCTCATTTAATGTTTTCCCAAAATTCAAAGCCATATTAGGAAGGTGGAGAGTTGTGTGATTTTCCAATTAGCCATCACTTGTTTCATAGCATCCAAAACTTCCCAATTCCAATTTCTTTCCGTTCTTCATATTGACTTAGGAGAGCCCCACAGCTCTTTTCAATAATTCTTCTGTGAAAGCCATTCTAAACATCATTTAATTAAATCTTGAACTTGAGTGCATCCAACTTGTTGCGCAGCTTTTCTTTGGCATAGATTAATCAAGCCGATTTAAAACGGAGTGCGTGCAGTTTTCTGGAACAATTCGGCAACCTCTTGAATAACACGGTTTGTGCCCAACCTGTTGACCCAGGTATGACAACCCAAGAGGGGGGGTGAATTGGGTTTTATTTATCAAAACGAATTTATAAAACTTTTCTTGAAAGATAAAAATTATTTCACTTTTTCTTTTGAGAATAGAAGTGAAGAAGATGAAAATAGAAGTTGTCTAAGATGCAATCAAGAGAATAGCAATAATAAATAATCTCAAGTGCAAGTAAATGTAAAGAGTATAGGGATAGAGAGAGAGTGCAATCTCAATTTACGTGGTTCGGCAAACCTTGCCTACGTCCACGGGCTCCTAGCTCCTCCACAAGCTAGGCTTTCCACTAAGTTGTAGAATACTTTACAACTTGCTTGATGAACAACTTCACCAAGACTTTTTTCCTTCAACTCTTGATAACACCACACCAAGAGTTCTTCTTGATGAACAACCTCACCAAGGAAAGAGTTCTCTCAAGGATATCTTTTATCCTTTACAAGAAGATCTCACTCTCACACAATACAAGAACAAAGAAAAGTTTTTACAACAAAAGTACAACTCTCTTCAAAGAGTAGATAAAGAATATAAAAGCTCTATAAACTTGATATTTCTCTTGGCTTTTTTGCTTGATAAAAATGCTTCTCTTGCACTTGTTGAATGCATGGGAGAATGGCTCCTTTTATAGGCAAATGAGATGAACTTAATCAAGTGAAGACACCATCTCCAAATTTTCTGCCCACCATAAAAACCGTAATCTTGTCTGCCATTTTTGTCAATGTTCGTTTGAAATTTGAAAATCTACAAAACATAAAAGATCTGCCCATTTGAATAAGCTTTCCAACGCATCAAGAACCAAGTCATTTGGATATCTGTAGCTCAAGATATGACCAAAACACCATTCGGTGCTCATGTGACTTGATTTTTCTTCCATGTGTCTGTCCACTGATTTGAATGATAATTCTGTCAGCCTTCCATTTGAAATTTGAATTTCTTCAAAACATAAAAGATCTTCATATTTGAATAAGCTTTCCAAAACATTAAGATTCAAAGAATTTGGATATCTCTATCTTAAGATATGGCCAAAACACTATTCGGTGCTCATGTGAGTTGATTTTTCTTCTCTGTGTCAGTCCACCGAATTGCATGTCAATTATGTCGGCCTTCCATTTGAAATTTGAATTTCTTCAAAACATATGAAATGTGCCCCATTAAGTCATCTTTCTAATGCCACAAGAATCAAGTCATTTTGATTTTTCTAGCTCAAGATATGTCCAAAGGAGTATTCGGTGCTCATGTCAGCTGCTTCCATTTGTCTTTCAACTTGCATGATGAATTTGGACAACCTTGCACTTGAAATTTGAATTTCTTTAAAACATATGAAATGTTATAAATTGAGTAAGCTTTCCAAAAGGCTCAAGAATCATGTAATTTGGATATTTGTAGAGATATATATGACCAATTGATTGAACATTGCTCATGTGTCACATTCCTTGAGTCAATCCTTGTTCTTAAACTTTGGTGCCTTTAACATGTAGTATTCTCCTTAGCTTCAACACTTCATTTTAATAAGCCTTTTCTTGATTTGACAATTATTTCAATGATATTACTCTTGCACATAAATAAACATGTTAGTAAATCACAATTAATCAATGTGTATTGTTATCATCAAAATTATCATGTAGCCTTAGGGCTAACAATCTCCCCCTTTTTGATGATGACAAACCATTGATTGCTTTCAAATAATATCTAAAATAAAGAATGAAAATGAAATCAAGAATAAACAAAAAGAGAGCAAAGAGCAATTGTTATAAATACAAGCAATCCAACCATACCATTTCTCCCCCTTTTGTTATCATCAAAAAGATGTAATCAAATTAATTACTCCCCCTAAATATATTCTCCCCCTTAACATATGCTACCATTCAAAAATTATCAAAGAAAAATTAAGATATATCCAACATGCCTAATTCTCTTCTAATTATGCAAAATCTATCTTGACTAAGGGGTTTAGTAAATATATCGGCTAATTGTTTTTCGGTGGGAACAAATTCTAAAGAAATATTACCTTTTTGCACATGATCTCTAATAAAATGATGTCTAATCTCTATATGCTTAGTCCTAGAGTGTTGTATGGGATTTTTTGAAATGTTGATGGCACTTGTATTGTCACATTTGATGGGAATATGATCAAATACCACACCATAATCTTTTAAAATTTGTTTCATCCAAAGAGATTGTGCACAACAACTTCCTACTGTAATATACTCGGCTTCCGCGGTTGATAAGGCAACAGAATTTTGTTTTCTACTAAACCATGAGACTAATGCATGTCCTAGAAAATGGCAAGAGCCACTAGTGCTCTTTCTATCAAGAAGACTTCCAGCAAAGTCCGCATCGGAATAACTAATTAGATCAAAATTATCACACTTAGGATACCAAAGACCTAGATTTATGGTTCCAAGAAGATATCTAAATATCCTTTTGACAGCCTTAAGGTGAGATTCCTTTGGACAAGATTGAAATCTAGCACACATACACACACTAAACATAATATCAGGTCTACTAGCAGTTAAATACAAAAGAGAGCCAATCATACCTCGATATTTTGTTACCTCAACATCTTTTCCTTTCTCATCTTTGTCAAGCTTGGTTAATGTACCCATAGGTGTGTTATATGTCCTTGAATTATCCATGCCAAACTTCTTGAGAAGATCTCTTGTGTATTTAGCTTGATTAATGAAGATCCCATCTATTGATTGCTTGATTTGAAGTCCAAGGAAGAAATTTAATTCTCCCATTAAGCTCATTTCAAATTCTTGTTGCATGCACTTGGAAAATTCCTCACACATAGAGACATTAGTAGCACCAAATATAATATCATCAACATAGATTTGAACAATTAATAAATCATCATTTTTTTGGTTTAACAAAAAGAGTAGTATCAACTTTTTTCATTTCGAAACCATTATCAATGAGAAATTTGCTCAATCTATCATACCATGCTCTTGGTGCTTGTTTCAAGCCATAAAGTGCCTTTTTGAGTTTGAAAACATGGTTTGGAAAATCATGATTTTGAAAACCAAGAGGTTGCTCTACATATACTTCCTCCATAATGTAACCATTTAAAAATGCACTTTTGACATCCATTTGATATAATGTAAAATTTTTATAACATGCAAATGCACACAACATTCTAATGGATTCTAATCTAGCAACCGGTGCAAAAGTTTCCTCATAATCAATACCTTCTTCTTGATTGTATCCTTGAGCAACAAGTCTAGCTTTGTTTCTAATAATGGTGCCATTTTCATCTACTTTATTTCTAAAAATCCATTTAGTGCCTATAATAGAATGATTTTTGGGTCTAGGGACTAATTCCCAAACTTGATTTCTTTCAAATTGGTTCAATTCTTCTTGCATAGCCAAAATCCAACTTTCGTCATTTTCGGCTTCTTTAAAAGTTTTTGGTTCAAATTGAGAGACAAATGCAAATTGATTACAAAAGTTTCTAAAAGAAGATCTAGTTCTCATACCTTGTGATGGTTCACCAATAATAAGATCTTTAGGGTGAGCTTTTGCATACCTCAATTCCTTTGGTAATTCTTGGGAAGAATCATTTACTTTCTCAAGCTTTTCTTGTTGAAGTTGTAAATCATCTTGACTCTTTTCATCAAGCCTTGATTCCTTGATTTGCCTTTCTACTTCAACAATATCATCATCTAAATTCTTTGAAGAAATAACATTAGTTTCATCAAATTCAACATGCATAGATTCTTCAATAGTAAGAGTCTTTTTGTTAAAAACTCTATATGCTTTACTATGGTTGGAGTAGCCAACAAAAATTCCAACATCGGCTTTTGCATCAAATTTTCCAAGGTTATCCTTGGTGTTTAAAATAAAACATTTACATCCAAAAACTTTAAAAAATCCAATGTTGGGTTTTCTTCCTTTCCAAAGTTCATAAGGAGTTTTCTTTATTAAAGCTCTAATATGGACTCTATTGATTATAAAGCATGCGGTATTAACGGCTTCGGCCCAAAAATATTTTGGCAAATTATTTTCAAGTAACATGGTCCTAGCCATTTCTTGGATAGTCCTATTTTTCCTCTCAACAACACCATTTTGTTGTGGAGTTCTAGGTGCGGAAAAAATATGTTCAAAACCATTTTCACCACAAAGATTTTCAAACGCGACATTGTCTACTTCACCACCATGATCACTTCTAATGGATACAATAGAATGCCCATTTTGATTTTGGACTCTTTTTGTAAATTTTGAAAAAGCTTGTATGGCCTCATTTTTAGTTTTCAAGAATAACACCCAAGTGAATCTTGAATAATCATCCACAATAACAAAAACATAATACTTTCCACCAAGGCTTTGAGTTCTTGATGGTCCAAATAAATCCAAATGAAGTAATTGTAGAGGTTTATTTGTTGAAATAAATTTCTTTTGTTTAAAAGAAGTTCTCACTTGTTTTCCAAATTGACAAGCATCACAAATCTTATCCTTTTCAAATTTTATTTTTGGAAGACCATCAATTAAATCATTTTTAGAAATTTTTGAAATTGTGTCCATGCTAGCATGACCTAACCTTCTATGCCATAACCAAGCATCATGATTAACAATGAAACAATTTTCTACATGATCATTAACATCAATATCAATTGTATAAATATTACCACATCTATTACCAACAAATAATGTCTTATTGTTACTAACATCCTTAATCACACATCTATTAGGCTCAAAAGTAATAAAATATCCCTTATCACACAATTCACTAATACTAATCAAATCATGTTTTAAACCATGAACAAGCAAAACATCTTTAATAATAGGTGAAGAAGGGTTACCAATATCACCATGTCCGATTACCTTCCTTTGGCATTATCACCGAAGGTCACATATCCTCCTTTCTTCATGATTAATCTTGAGAACTTGGAGGCATCTCCGGTCATATGCCTTGAGCATCCACTATCTAAGTACCACTTGTGTTTGCCACTCCTTTGTCTCTACAATCAACATTCAAGGAGTAACTTTTTGGTACCCAAAAGTTCTTGGGTCCTTGGGGGTTAGTTTTGGTACTTTTTGGAACCCATATTTGTTTCAAATTAGGATTTCTCTTAATATAGCAAGAATGCACTTTGTGTCCTTTTCTTCCACAATAAGTACATGAATGATTAGGATTATTCCTAGAAGATGCATGAGCAAAATAAATTTTAAAATACTTTTCGATTTTTATGAGTTTTATATCCTAAACCTCTTTTATCAAAAACACACCTTTGGTTTTGTAACATAGAATTCAAATTTTTTGTGCTTTTTGTAAAACTATCAACAATATTTCTTAAGTCATTATTTTTCTTTTTTAAAATAGCATTTTGTTTCTCCAATTTATCAAAATCCTTTTGTTTTAAAATGTCATTGTCAGTTTTTAATAAATGTATTTGACTTTCCAAACTTTCAAAATCTTTTTGCTTTAAAATTTCATTTTCATTTTCTAAAGCTTCATTTATTTCTACCACCTCTTCTAATTGAGATAACATGATTTTTGACGTCTTTTTGAAAGCATTAATTTTTGAATTTTGCTTATCAACTTGCACATGTAAATTTTGGAATGCTTCAAGTAATTCATCATATGAAAGTTTAGGATCATAGTTTAGAATACTTACCTCATTTCACTTAAAGCCATGAAGCACATGTTTGCCACTTCGCAATCTTCTTCTTCGGTGGAGCTAGCTTCACTATCATCCCAATTTGTGGCTTTCATTGCTTTGGATTTCTTGTTTTGACTCTTGAAGTAAGGACAATCCATCTTTACATGTCCCGGTTTCTTGCACTCATAGCAAATGACTTGATCATTTTTCTTATCTTGCTTTGAGCTTTGCCCTTTGTACTCCCTTTTAGAATTCTTCTTGAATCCTTGGTTTCTTCTAATCATCCTTTTTAGCTTTCTTGTGATGAATGCAAGATCTTCATCATCTCCTTCATCGTCGGACTCATCATCTTCTTTTGTTGAAGATTTGAAAGCGATATTTTTCTTTTCTTGAAATCTTCTTCATTCTCCTTCAAAGTGATTTCATGAGTCATGAGAGAACCCATAAGTTCTTCTAAAGGTAGTTTGGTGAGGTCCTTTGCTTCTTGAATTGCCGTCACCTTTGGCTCCCAAGATTTTGGTAGACACCTAAGAATCTTTCTCACCATTTCAACAGTAGAATAAGATTTACCAAGAGATTTTAAACTATTAATAATATCCGTAAATCTAGTAAACATTTCAGAAATTGATTCATCCGATTTCATCTTAAAAAGCCCATAACTATGAACTAGCATGCTAATTTTGGATTCTTTAACTTGACTAGTTCCTTCATGAGTTACTTCAAGTGTGTGCCATATTTCTTGTGCCGTAGAACAAGTAGATATTCTATTAAACTCATTTTTATCTAGAGCACAATATAACACATTCATAGCTTTAGCATTCAAACTCAATTTCTTTTTATCATCTTCACTAAACTCTTTAGGTTCTTTAAGCATGCATTCCCCATTTTAAATTTTGGTAGGAACAAAAGGTCCTTCCAAAACAATAGACCACAAATCATAATCAAAAGATTTCAAGAAAATACTCATTCTAGTTTTCCAATAAGAGTAATCAATTCCATTAAAAAATGGAGGTCTAGAGATAGAAAGTCCCTCAACATATGAAGTTGAATTAAAAGTAGCCATAGCTCAAAATCAGTTAAGATAAAAAAAAAATGAGCAACCTTGCTCTGATACCACTTGTTGACCCAGGTATGACAACCCAAGAGGGGGGGTGAATTGGGTTTTATTTATCAAAACGAATTTATAAAACTTTTCTTGAAAGATAAAATTATTTCACTTTTTCTTTTGAGAATAGAAGTGAAGAAGATGAAAATAGAAGTTGTCTAAGATGCAATCAAGAGAATAGCAATAATAAATAATCTCAAGTGCAAGTAAATGTAAAGAGTATAGGGTAGAGAGAGTGCAAACTCAATTTACGTGGTTCGGCAAACTTTGCCTACGTCCACGGGCTCCTAGCTCCACGAGCTAAGCTTTCCACTAAGTTGTAGAAATCTTTACAACTTGCTTGATGAACAACCTCACCAAGACTTTTTTCTTCAACTCTTGATAACACCACACCAAGAGTTCTTCTTGATGAACAACCTCACCAAGGAAAGAGTTCTCTCAAGGATATCTTTTATCCTTTACAAGAAGATCTCACTCTCACACAATATAAGAACAAAGAAAAATTTTTACAACAAAAGTACAACTCTCTTCAAAGAGTAGATAAAGAATATAAAAGCTCTATAAACTTGATATTTCTCTTGGCTTTTTTGCTTGATAAAAATGCTTCTCTTGCACTTGTTGAATGCATGGGAGAATGGCTCCTTTTATAGGCAAATGAGATGAACTTAATCAAGTGAAGACACCATCTCCAAATTTTCTGCCCACCATAAAAACCGTAATCTTGTCTGCCATTTTTGTCAATGTTCAGTTTGAAATTTGAAAATCTATAAAACATAAAAGATCTGCACATTTGAATAAGCTTTCCAACGCATCAAGAATCAAGTCATTTGGATATCTGTAGCTCAAGATATGGCCAAAACACCATTCGGTGCTCATGTGACTTGATTTTTCCTCCTGTGTCAGTCCACCGATTGAATGATAATTCTGTCAGTCTTCCGTTTGAAATTTGAATTTCTTCAAAACATAAAAGATCTTCATATTTGAATAAGCTTTCCAAAACATTAAGATTCAAAGAATTTGGATATCTCTATCTTAAGATATGGCCAAAACACCATTCGGTGCTCATGTGAGTTGATTTTTCTTCTCTGTGTCAGTCCACCGAATTGCATGTCAATTATGTCGGCCTTCCATTTGAAATTTGAATTTCTTCAAAAAAATATGAAATGTGCCCCATTAAGTCATCTTTCTAATGCCACAAGAATCAAGTCATTTTGATTTTTCTAGCTCAAGATATGTCCAAAAGAGTATTCGGTACTCATGTCAGCTGCTTCCATTTGTCTTTCAACTTGCATGATGATTTGGACAACCTTACACTTGAAATTTGAATTTCTTTAAAACATATGAAATGTTATAAATTGAGTAAGCTTTCCAAAGGCTCAAGAATCATGTAATTTGGGCATTTGTAGAGAAATATATGACCAATTGATGAACATTGCTCATGTGTCACATTCCTTGAATCAAAACTTGTTACTTAAACTTTGTGCCTTTAACATGTAGTCTTCTCCTTAGCTTCAACACTTCATTTTAATAAGCCTTTTCTTGATTTGACAATTATTTCAATGATATTACTCTTGCACATAAATAAATATGTTAGTAAATCACAATTAATCAATGTGTATTGTTATCATCAAAATTATCATGTAGCCTTAGGGCTAACACAACCTTGTTTCATTAATTGTTTAATCCTCTGAATCTTTAATCACTTGCAGTGAACAAGGTGATCCCAATAAAGATTGTTGGCCACTAAACCAATTTCATATTATAAAACGAAAACATCTTCTGAACGCTTACACCTCCTTTTTTTCTTTTTTAATTCTAATCACATGTGTTACAATCTCTATTATTGAAAAATCTTAAAAACACAAGCTCTCTTTATTCTATTTCCGTGCATGTGCGCTATGATTGCTTTTAAACAAACCCAACCAAGTTTGCTTTTCACACGACAAATCTTGAGTTGCTAATTGAATAATTCTTTTAAATATTTAGCAATCTTTATTCCAATCTTATGCATGCACTACAAGAAAAATGCTCATATTTGACGGTTTTTTGCCGTTAAATATATATATATTTGGCGTTTTTAAACCGACACCTATGGCACCACCAAATATAGTCTATTTGGCGGTTGGTCAACCCGACAAATATGTACGCTACCATACTTGGTGGTTTTTGGCCACCAAATATGGTTAATTAAAAAAAATTAAAATAAAAACATATTTGACAACTTTTAGCCACCAAATATGATTTTGAAGAAATTTAAAAAAATATAGTCTAAAATATTAGTAAATTAACTATTTATAAAATGTTAAAACAGGTTCCTGCATGGGCCGACCAAAATGTTTCCTCGCCTGCTTCTTTGTCAAAAGGTTAGATTTTGGTCTTGGCTCTGACCTAACTTCCTTCTCAAACTTAAGCTCCTTCTCTAGCTTGTGCTCCTTCTCTGGCTTGAGCTCTTTCTCCGAACGTTCAATGCCAACCTTTACCCTATGGAATTTTTTCCTAGCCAACTCTTGAATGGCACGTGCCTTCACAAAATGATTGGGTAGTTGAGTTAATATTCAAAACAAGTAGGTAAGTAGAAGAATTAAACAAGAGGTAGAGAGTATCATACCTGTTTATGGTATATCATGTCAGGCGCATTGTATTGTATTGCATTTGAGCATATAAGAAAAGCATCATCGAATTTAATGACATCACCAAGCTGTCTAGTAAGATGTAATTCACACTTTCCTACCACCACAAACTGGACCTCTCCACCAAAAGTTGTCCAGACTAGGCCAACAGATACTCCCGGAGTTGCAACTCGTTCTGCAGCTTCTCTATCATCAAACCTTGGAGGCTGCATTACATTTAAAATTAAAAAACATCCTCTGTCCTTAGAGATATTAGCAATATTTCACTGAATGTAGTTTCAATTGCTAAACAGATATGAACCATATCCTACGGCTTAGAAACTACACTAAAAACCAAAGCACACCAGGTTTAAGAAATTTTAAAACATAAACCTGTTAGGATACCGAAAGGAAAAGGAGAGAATTACCCCCAACACTTTTTCTAGCATAGTCTCATTAACAACCAAAGGTGCAACAATCCTAAATGCACTTGATATATCATGATCATTTACACTGATCGAAATGACTTCTATTTCCACTTCAGCTCCATCAGCAAGCCTGTTATCCAACAATGGTGTAGTAACTTGGTGAACATTTTTACTTACTAGAACAGTTTGCTTTTGCTCTGCAACTTTAACCGCTGCTGCATGAGCCAAGACAGCCAAATTCCTCTCCAGATTCCGAACACCATCCAAATTTCAGTAGAAAAAGGAGTTATTCGATCTTGTAACAGCAAGAGTTCATCCAGATATGATGGTGGTACCAAATCCTGCAACAAAGATTAACAGAAACATTAATAAGATATAAAATTGCAACATACTATAGCCTGATCAAGCATGATGTAGAAATCACATCTACGCAGCAATAACATTGGGACAGCAAAGTTAGGTTAGAAAATTTTGTTGTTTTCAGGTTTTATATTTTTAGAAGGGAATAAAGGCTGTTAAAAGCTCCATCTATGAAGTCGAACTAGCCAAACCAGAACTGAAGGCAAATCAAAACAATCGATGGTGTACATCCACACTAAGGAATAGTTGTTTTCCTCTATCTGAGCCTATATAAAAATTTTTCAACCCACAGGAATAGATATCTTCCCTAGTTTGGAGTGTGGCAAAAAAAAATATTTCAAATATGGTACTCCCACATTAATCCTTTTAAATGATTGAGAACATTTAATTTTATAGAGGAAATGTAGTTTACAAAAAGTAACTGAAGGCAGTTCTAAATTATATCATTTGCTACTTTAATGATGGAATGAAACGATGAGTTCCCCTCTAACAAAGACCAAGTGCTAGATACAGATATGGCACAGGATATAAGCATGCTATGCCAGCAGAACTGCTAAAGAATGGTGCAACAAAATCTTCATAACATCTATAGATAGAATATATGATTGAGCCTTGAATAGTTCGATAAGCAATTTCATAATTTCAGGCCCACAATGTCAATAACCAAAACAATAATAAATAATGGTGAATTCAGTAATCTTTTGTTGGTTAGTTGGATAGGCAATTAGGTAGGTGGGACTATGACTATGCTGAAACAATTCATAGCCGATGGATATATCCATATGGCCCAAAAACAGATAGTAAGAGGAAAGACTTAGGACCATGGGTTCATGCCAACATTTAGTAAAAAGAATATCAACAAAGATTTGCCTCACAAGCATGAATGTTGTTACATAGCTGAGTAATGCTAACTTATTGCTTCAGAGAAATGAAAACTTATAGGTCGAGATGAAACAGCTTGAGTAATCTTGATGTATGCCTAAAAACAGAAACAACAAAACAGTTTATTAGTTAAAGAAAGAAATATTGAAACAGAGATTACAAGAAATTGTAACAATTCAGAAATTAAGATCTCATTTTTTAGGTTTGGAATGTTATGTTACTGATAACATCTAACCAGACTTGGATGGAAAAGAATAGGTGTTCAATGGGATGGATATCTGGCATTTGTTAATTTTTTTCTTAATTTGCTGTTGAACATGTTTTATCATGAATAATTTTGGCTTTTAATGGTTGGCAAGGAAATGATAATTGCAAGAAGAAGACTCAAAATAGAAGGCATTACGCTTGATATGCAGTATAGAATAAAGGGAAATCAAAGCCTTCAAAGGGATTGAAACACATTCCACTTTCAAACTTCAACAACTACTACTAAATGATAAATTTTGCATCAGTAACTCAACATTCCAAACCTTTCCACTATCTTCAAAATTTTCCTAAGAACAATTATTGTTACACGAACACACCAAAATGCTCTTGTCCCCGCCACTAGTACACTTCTCTCCCAACATAACAAATCGTAACTACATTTTACATCTCTAGAAGCTCAGAATCACCATCAAACAAAAACTAACTATTAACAAACAAGACATACCGGACCAAGTTCTAGCAATAATTTCTGAAGCTCAGCAGCTCTAACCTAAAAAATGCCAGCAACAACAGCTACATCAACATAAACCACGAAACCTCACAATTAACAAGTACAATAAAGACTCGAGCATTTTTTCTTACAAATTTACTAAATTTACTAATAGGACTTGAGCTCAACGTTCATGAAAATGCAAGATACAATCAATTACCAAAACACTTAATAAAGTGATTCAAAATCTTCACCTTAAACATCTCATCAGATCGCTCCATGACTTTATCCACATACCGAGACTCGAACCACCACCCGAAGCTCGCTCCAACCTGGATAACGTGGCGTAGCAAGATCAGCAGCTTCCTCCTATATATAGAGCCGATCTTCTTCAAATCGTATGCAGCTAAAGAGTCAGCGTAGATCGCGTTGAGCTCGAACAAGTAGCTGGATTTAGGGTTGGGTTTTGGGGGAGATGAAGTTTTGTTTATATAGGTTGTAAAAATTACATGGGAGTCTAATATATTATAATTTATCATAATCACCCCTAAAAATTACTTCTAAGTTTAAATACTTTATTTGTTTTCATATGTATCCTAATTACTTGTTAATTACTTGTCACTATCTAAAAATGTGAGAAATATGTAATATAATCAAAATAACGAGTGACAAGTATGAAGAAAATATGTGTTTGACTTTCATATTAATGTTATAGTTCTTGCTTTTTTCAAAAAACACCAAATAAAAAAAAATACAAAGTGATAAATATGTGAAAATTTCTTGTAGTGATGTGTGCTTCAATCTTCCAACTGAATTCATTATTATAATAGAAAATCAGAGGAAATTGGAGAAGCATTAATAACCTTTCAGATTTGCAATGAGAACCACTTCAGCTTAATGTGCTATGATCCGCCTTACTTCCGAGTTTCAATGTTTGAACATCTCTTTTTTTCTTTTCCTCTTTTTAGTAGCTATTAAAGGGAATACTAAGTAGATAGTGACATCAAAGACATCATTCGGATATCTTTGATGCTACAATTGGCTTTTTCAAAACTTAACTTTCTGTGATATGTCTATCAGGATTCGCTTGTCTTGGAGAGCCAGGTTCATAGTCTTCGAATTCATACAATTTGATGATGATATTTTCCTTTGTATCCTTGAAGAGATAGAGAACTTGTTGTGGATGCTTCACACAATTTTTTTTGGATAAATTTCAGCCTGCATTTGACATTGTTTGTGATGCTATTTGAGTTGAGTAGGATTACTTCATCTATGACTTGTCCATCACTTTCAGTCATGATCACTCCAACTAATTTAAAAAAAATAATTCTCTAGGTTTTAAATCTTTCATGCATGCGAAGGTTGTTGATCTTGAGGTTGAAGTTAGCACTCAAGAATTTTGTAGAAAACTAACGGTGTGGATTCCTCAACTAATATTGGATTGTTGAGCAGTAAGACTTTAACAATGAGTGATGCCAAAATAGCGGCTTCTGAAACCTCTATTACAGTTAAAGCTATTAGAATCAAACATGTAACATCCACAAAGAGACCTTCAAGGGGCGTCGATGAGGTAGACTCCCCTTCCACAAGGCAATGCAAGTAGGCTTAAGAGAAGCCAGGCCTTTCATGACCCCCATATGGACTGATCCATCAATGGGACCCCCACTACTTTAGAGGAGAAAGACTTGGAGGAGATTAGAAGACAATATCGCATACCAAAGGACATTTTCCTTAGCTTACCTAGGGAAGGGGAGAGACCTACTCATCCACCAGTTGGTCATGTAACTCTTTACTCCACTTGTTTCTCGTACGGTCTTAGACTCCCTATTTAACCATTTTTTAGGCGTATGCTCCATCTTTTAGGTGTTGCCCCTGCTTAACTAGGTCCTAACACCTGGCATGCACTTTGTGGTTGCTATGCTTTATGGAAAATGAGGAAATTTCTAGACATTACCATTGAGGAGTTTTTTTACTTATATCTAATGAAAGCTTATCCAAAAACAAAGGGATGGCTTTATGTGGGTACATGGAGTAGTGTGGGAATAGCTGTCTTAGATAATCCCACTTCCAATAGGAATTGAGAGGAGCCATGGTTCTTTGTGAGTGGCAATTGGGGCCAAACTTTGGTTGAAGGAAAGGAGAAATATTATGTGGAGAGAAATTTCCAGCTCCCAGGTTAGGCACAAATATTTCATTAGGCTTATATCATCATTATATTTATATTGACTCTTCTTAACAATATTTTTTCCTTTTAGATTTTAGCACCAGTTAACCATTACTAGGTGTTGATTCATTAAACCTCATCACTGATATTTTTAGCATTCCAGACGACAAGCGAAAGCAAGGTTATCTCTTGAGAACTAAGACACTTGTCAGAGTTGGGTTGGTCGACTCAAACTATGACGAGTTGGAAGATAATGGAGATCAAACAGGTAAATATCTTTTCTTTGTTCCCTTTTTTTTCAATGTTGTTCACCCTGTTTTATTCATATTGACTTGCTTTTGTTTTATTCACCATTAGGATCAGCCTCTCCAAAAGTATATCACAGTGCTGAGATGAGTAAGGCCTCCCATGAGGTTGTTGGTAAAGTTGACCCTAGGCATAGTAGGATCTTGGCAAAGAGGACGGCTGCAAAGGCATCAATAGAGCAAGTTGTGCGAGATGCATCTGGCCATAACAAAGCCACCAAAAGAAAGACTTTGGTAGAAAGGACCATTGCTGACACTGGAGAAAAGAAGGGCAATGAACTACCACCTCTGGTCGACCAGGGAGAAAAGGATACTCAACCCAAGAAGAAGTACATCAGTCAGTCAACCAGGTCCCAATCAGGTTTATCAAACCTAGCCCTTAGTTCAAGTGCCCTTGCTGACATTGCTTCATTGACTGCTCAAATAGTCTCCCAAGGAAAGGATACAATTGATTCCGAGGTAGAAGAAGTTAATGCTGAATCGATACATGAAAAATCCACCTTAGTCAACCAGAGTTTAGGCAAGATGATCTCCCCTAAGTGTAAAATCCTATGTCACACCAGAAAAAGTTGAAAAGATTGGGTATCTACTTCCTTTAGTTTATCGATCAAAGAAATCTGTAACCAAGGAATTTGCCTAAGAGGTCGACCAGTAATCAAGGCATAAGGCATACAACCAGGCTCAAGAGTTGATAATAAAGGTTTGCATTTTTCCTCTTTTTACTTCTTGTTCACCTTTCACAGCTCTCTTAATAATTTGACCTTTG
Organism: Boswellia sacra; assembly: GCA_013180625.2. Lineage (NCBI taxonomy): Eukaryota > Viridiplantae > Streptophyta > Magnoliopsida > Sapindales > Burseraceae > Boswellia > Boswellia sacra. The sequence continues at coordinate 91,520 of SNVD02001388.1, read as the reverse complement.
CTCATCAAGCAAGTTACATATTAGAGCACCACCAGAGGGAGGCTCACTGTTGCTTTTCTCGGGTTGAAAAAAGTGATAAATAGGTCGATGCCTTGAAAATTGAAATAGAAAAATTAAAGGCAGAAATTGAGGCAACCAAGAAAAAGGCCGCTGAAGAACTCTCCCTTGCACAGCAAAAAATTCATGAACTCACATATAACTTAATCAGTGCCAAGCAAAAAACTAGAAATATATTACAGCACTCAAAGAAGAAAAAGACAACCTTAGAGAGCAAGAGTTCCAAGCTAGACTACTCATCTAATCCAAGGATTTTGAGAAAAAGAGGGCCAGGGAAGCTGAGAGAAAGGTTATTGAGTTGAGCAAAGAGATTGACAAACTGAAGGTTGAGATCACCAAAGCCAATGATGATGGTTATGTCGATGGGTATGAATTTTGTTGTGAAGAGTTTAAGGGAAAATACCCTAACCTTGACTTATCTTGGATGAGACTCCATGACAAGGATCCAGATAAAGAAGAAGGCATGGTGAATGACAACCAAAGCATCAACCCTTCTAGTGACCCACTTATCTAGATACAAGGGAACAACTCGACTTTACACACTAAGGGGGTCAACAACACCAATGTGGTAGGCGATGCTGACAATGTTCATAAGGTCGACAAGGCTAACAGGGCAGTGTTATAGGTAAAATCTGTAACTTGAATAGTATTGGTAGTATATATGAGACTAACAACATTAATGAAACTAATGTTGCAGGTAAAGTTGCTGATACAACCAGAGCTGATGATGCAGAGAAAGGTGTTGATGCCAATGAAGCCAACGGTGTTAAGAAGGTTACTGATGCAAGTGGAGCTCATGTCATGGACGATGTTACCAACACAAGTAAGGTCGACCACAAAGATGAAGCTAATGACAATATCACAGCCGACAATATGGGCGAGATGCATGGTCCAAACGGAGTTGATGGAATGGGAGCCATTAGGAAGCAACACATGGCCATTCTCTTGTTTTCTTCATCATATGTCTATCAGCTTTTTGTAGTTGGTTTCCAAACTTTTGCTTTTTATATAGTCCACTTTGACCAGGAGATTTACTTTTTTGTTAGCGTAACAAACTTGATTGTCTTGTTTTATCTACTTCTGGAGAACATGTCTTCACTTTATTATGTTTAGAAGATTGAACCAAGGCAATTATAATTTATTTTGAATATTATCTGGAGTACTTTGATTATTTTTATTTCTTCATATTTCACATGATATCTTTATCTACTCCCAGATAAGGGTTTGGTTGACCATAAGATATACAAATTGGCATACCTTATATATTATGCGCCTATCAATCGAGTTGTCATCCCAACTAGTGATTTTAAATAAAGGGATTTTGATAGACCAAGTAAGCTAACTTAGATATCACTCTTGGCAATCTATTCAAATATTATATAGTTGTATTGTAGGGACCAGATTGTCTTCCATTACGTTAACATTTTAGGGGGTGATCACATATAACAGACTTGGTCAACCAGACACATCACGTAAAAAACTTTATACGGCGAATCGTTAAAATAGCAGGTAATTTTACCTCAAGCGAGTCTTACAAGTCGAAAATATAAGGTGGTTATATCCTAGGCATCGCATACCATGTGGCTGCTTCAACATTTCAATAAAATAAACTAATATCTTGGTCAACCTATCACGTTGTATTAGAAATTTTTCCTAGTAAATTAGGGTAATAGTATCTCAAGTGTCGGATCGCCTCTCCTAGTGAATTTGGGTAATTATACCTTGGGCGCCAGTCCGCCTTCTAACTTTAAGGTAACTCTGCCTTAGGTATTGTGTGCCCATGTTGTGCTAGAAATTTTTTCTGGTGAATTCGGGTAATAGTACCTCAAGCATCGGATTACCACTCTTAGTGAAGTTGGGTAAGAGTACCTCAGGCACCACTCTGCCTTACCTGATGAATTTAGGTAATAGTATCTCGGGTGCCAGATCGTCGCTCCTGATGAATTTGGGTAAGAGTACCTCAGGCACCAGTCTGCCTTACCTAGTGAATTTGGGTAAGAGTACCTCGAACGCCAGTTCACCTTTTAAGCTTAGGCATCACGTGCCCATGATTGCTCTAGCACTTTAAATGGAGAAAATAAGTAAAGGTCTTGGTTGACCTACCACATTGTGTTAGGAATCTTAAATGGTGAAGTACCAAAACCAAATTCATCATCGACCAAGCATTTAAGATAATTTGTCATCTGCGACTTTCATAGAGATACTAACGTATCTTACTTTTTGTCGACTAAGGAATCAAGGCCTTTATCTTCTTTATTATTATTTTTTTTTTACTTATAAGAAGACATCTCTCATATGCGTGTAACAAACATATTTATATTTGAGAAACTGCAACTTTATTGAATTACATGGTGAAACATACAAGTACTTCATTGATCTGCTTAGTGGAGCATACAACAGATATCACTGATAGTACATTCTAAAGTTTTTAGCATTCCATGGGTGTTTCACCTTTGTTCCTAGCATAATAGTAAGCTTGTAAGTCCTAGATCGAACCACTCACTCAATGCGATATGGACCTTCCCAATTAGGCTCTAGAGCACAGCCACCTAGTTGACCAACATTCGGGATGACTTTTTTTAGCACAAGATCCCCTTCTTTAAACCCCCTCTGCCTAACCTTAGAATTATAATACTTGGAGATTCTTTGTTGGTAAGCAAAAACTCAAACTTAGGCCAAGTCCCTCTTTTCTTCGAACAAATCTAGGCATGCACTCAACTGATGGACATTCTCTACAGGATCATAATGATGGGCTGTATGGGATGGCATTCCTACCTCCATAGGGATCATAGCTTCACAACCAAATGCCATAGAGAAAGGGATTTCACCAATGGCAGTTCTTCTAGTGGTTCGTAGGCCTACAAAACTTTAGGAAGCTCATCGACCCACGCACCTTTCTTGCTCTCTAGTTTTGTCTTCAAGTTAAACTTAATGATCTTGTTGATTGCTTTGACCTGCCCATTTGCTTGAGGGTGGGCTGGCAATGAGAAACAATTGGCAATCCCTAGCTCATTGCACAAACACTTGAATTCTTTGTTGTCGAATTTCTTTTCGTTATCAGTGACAATACACTACAAAATGCTAAATCAACATATTATTGACTTAAAGATGAAGTTAGTGACCTTCTCAGTTATGTGAGCTAAAGGCTGAGCCTCTACTCATTTTGTAAAGTAATCCATAACCACAACAAGGAATTTGACTTGGCCTTTGCCTAATGGAAGCGGGCCAAGTAGATCAACCCCTTATTAAGCAAACGGCCAAGGACTGCTCTTCACTATTAAATTTTCAGGTAGTTTTCTAGGTGTCTTGGTAAACATTTACACTTATCACAACTCTTAACCATCTTTTTAGCATCTTTATGCATCGTTGGCCAAAAGTAGCCTTGTCTCAATGCCTTAAAAGTTAAAGCTCGTCCACCGAAATGGTTCCCATAAATTCCTTCGTAGATCTCCGTCATTGCATAAAGTGCTTCATTAGGTCGAAGGCATCTTACGTATGGCAAAGAAAATCCTCTGCGATATAGGACACCATCAACTATAGTATATCTAGCTGACTTATAACAGAGCTTTCTTGACTCTAACTTATTAGTTGGCAGTTTTTCGTCGACTAGATATTTGATAATTGGATCCATCCAACATGAGTCTTCTTCAACCAAATTCACCTCCTTAAATGCCACTTTTAACAACACTTGGCTTTGTAATGTACTTAACAAGCATGGAATCTGGAAGTGTCATTTCTGTAGTAGATGCTAGCTTGGCCAAGATATCAGCACGATGATTGTCAACCCTTCGAATCTGCTCGACCTTGACTTTATTAAAAGACTGCATCAACTCTTGTGGTTTAGCCAAATAGGCCATCATGTTAGGCTCTCTTGCTTGGAAATCATACAAGGTTTGTCCTACAACCAATTGCGAGTCATTATAGACCAATAACTTTTATGCTTTTGAAACTTGGGCCATTGTTAACCTAATAATAAAGGTTTCATATTCAGATTCATTATTTGAAGCTTTGAACTCGAATCTCAAAGCATAACACATCTCACCACCATCAGGGCTTGTGATAACCATTCCAGTTCCACAACCTTGTGCATTAGAGGCTCCGTCCATATACAATACCAAAGTGTACTGATATTGGTTAACCTTAACTTCATCAGTTTCTTGACTAGTAAATTCAATAATAAAGTATGTTATAGCTTAGTCCTTGATAGCAAGGCGTGGTTGATAACTTATGTTGAATTCACTCAATTTAACAAACCATTTCACTAGTCGACCAAATATTTCTGGCCTCAATAGTACTTGTCACAACTGTTGGTCTGTGAGCACAATGATGGAGTGAGCTTGAAAGTACGACCGAAGCTTTCTAGCTGGCATCATAAGCGCAAGTTTTAACTTTTCAAGTGTTGATTATCTCTTCTCAGTATCAGACATAGCATGACTAGAATAATAAATAGGCTAATAAGATTTTCCCTCCTTTTTGACCAAGACTAAGCTGGTGGCCTATTGAGAGACTACCAGATATATCATTAGAGTCTCCCCTTGTACGGGTTTAGCTAGAAGAGATGGTTTAGTCAAGTAAAGCTTTAATTGGAGAAACGCTTGCTCACATCCTTCAATCCACTCCATGCCTTTGCCCTTTCTAAGGGCCTTAAAGAATGTTTGGCATTTATCTATTGCCCTTGAAATAAATCTATTCAATGCTGCAATCCTGCCAGTTAAATGTTGGACTTCCTTCATATTGCGTGGTGACCTCATTTCCATAATAGCGCTAATTTGATCTAGGTTAACCTCTATCCCTCATTAGTTGACCATAAAACCAAGAAACTTTCTTGAAGACACACTTGGTAGGGTTTAACTTCATGCCATACTTTCACAAAATTTTGAAAGTTTGCTTTAAATGACCCAATGATCATCCGCTCTCATTGACTTGGTTAGCATATCATCGACATAGACTTCCATGGTATGGCTTAGGAGTTCATGGAACATCTTGTTAACCAACCTCTAGTATGTAGCTCCAGCATTCTTCAACCCAAACGGCATTACATTATAACAATATATCCCATGACCTATGAGGAAGGAGGTTTTTTCCCTATCAGGTTCATACATGCTGATTTGGTTGTATCCGGAGAAAATATCTATAAAGCTTAGGAGTTCATGTCCTGTTGTAGAGTCGACCAACTGATCAATCTTTGGAAGGGGAAAGCTATCTTTCGGACATGCCTTGTTAAGATCTTTGTGGTCCATACACGTCCTCCACTTATCATTAGACTTCCTCACCATTATCACATTTGCTGGCCAATTTGGGTAGAAAACCTCTCTAATAAAGCCAGCTTCTAGGAGCTTGTCAATCTCTTAATTTTTTCATAGCACTGTATTTTTCTTGGCCATATGCTCTTCTTTTTTGTCTAACAGGTTTATAAGTTAGGTCAATTTATAAGTTATAAACTATAATTTGTGGATCAATGCCACTCAAATCAACATGCGACCAAGCAAACACATCCGAATATTCTCTAAGGAAGTTCTCTAAATTACTACAGGTGTCTGGGGAAAGTAAAGAACCAACCTTGATTATCTTCCTTGAGTCATTCTCATCAATCAACACAGTTTCCAATTCTTCAGCTGGCGTTCCCCTTTGTTCAAATTCGTCATCTCTAGGATCCAGATTTTGGATTGATAGAACCTCTCCAACCGGTTCAACTTCGCCAGTAGGACCTAGATTATGAATTTGCAAAGGTTCCTCAACTGGTCGACCGTCATTATCTCTTGGAGTTGGATTATGGATCGAGAGAGTCTTCTTAACCTACTCTTTCATGGCAATGGCATAACAAGATCTTGCCAACTTTTGATCACCTCGCACAACTCCCACCCCTTCTTCGATAAGAAATTTCATTATCAAGTGGTAGATGGAGATTGCTAACTTAAAGTTGATTAGAGCTGGTCGACCAAGAATAACATTATAAGCGCTAGAAAAATCTACCACTAAGAAATTCATAAAGGTAGTTCTCTTATGAAGACCATCTCCTATTGTTATTGCTAATTGGATTAAACCAATAGGGGTCACATGATTTCCCATAAAACCTTGCAAAAAGGCTTCACTGGGTTGGAGCTGGTCTTTAGACAATTCCATGCGAGTGAAAGCTTCCAAGAAAAGTATATCTATAGAACTCCTGGTATCTACTAGCACTTGTTTTACACCACGATTGGCAATTGTCATTGTTACTATTAAGGCATCATCATGAGGAAAAAACACACTGTTTGTGTCTTCTTCAATGAATAGTAATGGAGTATGGAAGAGGCAGGGTTGTTTCACAGGCCCTGTTGACACACCAACCTCTAAAGTTGCTGCACACCTTCTCATCTCTTTTGTATGAGCCTTTAAGGCACAATTTGAATATCCTCCAACACCAGGTCCCCCAACAATTGTATCAATAATAGCTATCATTTTTTCGGTTGACCTTGCATGCCTTCCCCTCCCTGATCTTTCTGCTACCTCACTTTGTGCAATGTACTATCAAGTATCCATTGTGGATTAAAGTCTCTATTTGTTCCATTAACTCGAAGCATTCAGAAGTGGTATAACCATGATCGTTATGGAAACCACAATGCATTTTCTTGTTTCGTCACCCAAGATCATATTTCAAAGGCTTAGGACGAGTTAACAAATTCTTATCTTTGATAGCATCAAAAATCTCATCACGAGTGGCATTCAACGGAGTATATTGGAGATATTGGACCTCTGCCATTTTATTTGCCTTGGCAATAGTTGGTGCTTCTCTTAATCAACTACGACGATCAATTATTGAAGGTCCCCAATTGTCATTTCTATTTTTTTTCCATTCTCCAAAACGACTACCCTCTCCTCGTTGACTGACTTTTAAAACCTCAAATTCTTCTTCAATTTGGGCATATGTCTGAGCCTTCTTATACATCACAGCATATGAAGTCGGCATATTATCTTATATTGCCCACCAAAGCCTATTCGACCTGATCCCACTGATCATACCATCTAAGGCCACAGGATCATTGAAAGCTAAGAAAATGAACCTATAGAACCCGGCTTTGACCCTAATACCATGATCGGGCTGGTCCAATCAAGGGTAGAGGAAAGACTTTGCACATAGCATCCTTAGAAACGTGTCGAAGCGTCATGTTCTCTCTGAATAACTTCATATGCTTTACTGGGTCGACCAACCTGTTGTACATGTCCATCTGAGGCATGGAGAATTTCCTTGGTAGTATGAAATTCGTAACTGTAGGAGTAAAAGGAGGTTCTAATTCCCCCATGATTTCTTCCACTAAATTTCTTTCTTTATGTGTCTCTTTCAAGGTGCACAACTCTTCACGCATCAGCCTTAACTACTCTTGTGTTTTATCCACTTCTTGCTCCTCATGCCACCTTTTACTTTTACGACGCGAATCCAAGGAATGTCTAAGGTCTTTATCATCCAAATCATCCCTCGTTCTTGTTTTTGAACAACCAGAGCGACTATGGTCAAGATGAGATCGATTTTCTAATGCTTTACCGGTGCATCGATCGGAATCATATGGTCCTTTCTTTCCACGACCACGGTGCTTACTTGCACTCGTTCTACCCACCAATAATAGACCGTGCGGTTGACCAGACACACCTGGATCATTTACCAAGGCCCCATCACCATCAACATGTAAAGCATTCTTCACTCGTACAACAAGAGCTTGTGCTTGGGTTTGCATTTGAACACTTTATTGGTTCATAAGCCTCAATTGTTCTTGAATAGCCATTGCATCTTGTTGTTGTAACCTTTTTCCTTTTATCGCTCTTGGTCACTATGGAGATCCTCAATTAGGACATTCCCTACTGTTGGGTCACTCATCGCGATATATATGGCTTTGTGTCAGACTCCCACAGATAGCACCAACTATTGATGCTAAAAATCGGTCGACCTCCAGTTCACCGATAAAATTTGTATTTGTTGTGGAGAACCTGACTTAGCTAGAAGGCAATGGTGGAGTGTGCAGAGAAGGATGGGAAAGTGAAAAATTTTGGGTCACGTGTTCATCAACATGGTCACTATATTTTGATCAACTAAGGCCCTAATAGTTCATATGATCTACACACAAATAGAAAATAAAGGGTCAGAGGCGCCTATGGTGTTGCCGGCGATAATTCTCCAATGCTCAAGTCAGAGATTAACTATGAAGTGAAAATTTCTAGTCTACCAGGGGGAGACGAGATAGAGAGAGAGTGTTTCGAGAGAGAGAAATTTTTTCCAACCTTCATTTGTAGCCAAGGACTATATTTATAGGAGAGTTTGCTTACAGGTGGTGAGATGCATGGAGCTTAGTTGACACCATGCTATATGCAAGGGAGTTGGTAGTGACACCTGGAGCCATGGAAACACCTAGAGAGAGGCTTCTATGGAATCTAGTGCCTCTAATATTTTATTAAATTTTATCAAACTTGGCAAATAATCATTAAACTCAAGAGAAGCAGTTCTTTTAAATACTTTTTCTAACATTGATGGCTTTGATTTAGTAACTTGTGCCATGCAATATCTTTGGAGGTGAAATTGGAAGTCGTATCCTTCGTCGACCAAGCAAGGCGCTTGCTATGTAATTATCTGGTCAACCAGAAATTCTCAATAATAGGAGTAATGATGAAGTCCTTGTCGACCAGACCAATAATGAAGGATCCACTATCCCAAGATTCAGGCTGTCATGCAGGATAAAAGAACCAGTTATTCCAATTAAAGTACAAGGAAAAATTTTATGCCTTGGTGATGTGGCTTGAAAAATTAATTTCATTAGTCGTCCTAATTTTTCATCCAACAGTATGACATATGGAATTTGTGAGACTGTATATAGTTTTTAGTGTTCTTGCAATGATGGTTACTTCAAATTGTGACTTCAATAACACGTTATGTTCTGTGTTCTTGAATTTGTGTTATTAAATTTTTAGAATTCAAGTTTCAGTTTGAGAGTAAAGTGTGAAGAGAGTAAAGTGACTTCGATAATTGTCTAAGTAAAGTGAGTAAAGTTATTTCTGCTTACTTTTTTTATTTAATTTATTTTTGTTTTATGTCTGAAAAGTGTTAAAGTAATGTGACACTTATATATTATATTTATCACATCGATTTAACACTTTATGCAACTTATATATGGCATTGTGTCAAATAGATATGAGGGTTAACAAAGAAAATATATAAAAAGTGAATTTGAGAAAGATAATATATATACTCAATGTTAGTTAGGACATGCTTGGTGCACTACAAATAATAATATAAAATCACTAAATTATATAAATTATTAAACTATCATATGAAATCTAATATTAATTGTACATAGGTAACTCTATGACTTTTTCTTTATGTTTTTCTTTTCTTTTCTTCTTTTTTTCCTCCCTTCTCCTTCATTAATTTATTGCCCTATAAGCCTAGACAATTTTTTAAGAAATATAAAAATTAAGAGGTAAATACTATGTTGGAGGTACATAAAGCACCCTTCACCTTAAAGGCATTAACATTGTAAAAAATTAACAGTTGACTAAAGCTAATAACTAGGTAACTTGTGTGTTTGTTAGACTTACCTTGCCAAATGATTCTACTACATATATATTATTAGTTGCAAGTTTATAGCTTATGCTTTCAATTAACGAATATCTTAACAAAATTTTAAGAAAGAGAGAGAGAGAGAGAGAGAGAGATGAAAAGAATATCATACATCGTCCCAATGTATTCTATTTTATTTGATTTGTATGACACCATTTAATGGTTTCCACATAACTTGATTCTCGATCATAAGTCTCATCACCATAGTTCCTCATGTCAACTTTTGCACCTATACCTTACGAAAGGGGAAAAATTTATAAAAATATTCAAAAATTTTATACTAAATCTAAAACAAGTTATAACATTGCTTTTTAAGGTCATTGCATGAGTTAATATATTTTTTTAATATCTTGTAGTTTTAGTCATTAAAGTTCTTTTATCTATTTGTCTAACAACTGCCAGAGTAGTTATTTTGTGTAAAAATAAGGATGAATAATACTATCTTTCCTAGAATTAATTTATCTCCAACCGACGTATTAATTGACTTAACATTACTACATCACTCTCTAACTAACATTATTCCATCAACTTAGTGAGAAATTATGGGCAAAGTAATCCAATTTATGGACCATTATTAGCCGAAGAATTTTAGCTCTAGCATATGCCATCTAAAACGATGTATAACATATTCACTTATTTAATTATTTATTTCTCTAGCAACTTTTTCTTTATGTTTTAAAGAAATTAAAGGAGAGTTTGTGTGATACTCACATGAGTACAACAGTTGTTTCCAGAACCCATACTTGTTACCACTTGGGAATGCAGAAGGTTTTTGTGCTAACAATCTGAGAGAGACATTCTTGTAATAATCCTTCGTAAAACAAAGAAGTGGATACTTTTCCAGCAGCTGTAAAGCCAAATCTGCAATAATACATTTTAAGAATTACATTAATTAGTTCACTAAAAGATGCAAGTAAAGCTCAACTGAACTGCATTTGGCTTTATAAACTCACCATAAATCTCATCATTGATCAGACAATTGAGAAGTGTGGCACCATTCTTATAATGCCATCGGGATTATAATCTGGAATCAGCATTTCAGTAGGAGTCTTAGTAAAAAGATAAGAGTGCCATATCTTCTGACCTATAAATGGATGCTAAAACAACTGGGATTAGACCATGTTTATCCCTCCCTTCAACCAAACTGGCATCCTTTTCCAGCATTGCCTCTACCATTGCTTTGGATCCATCGATGGTAGCAATCGCAAATGCCGTAAAGCCCATAAAATTTTTCGCTTTTAAGTCTCCTCGTTCTGACTCGTCCAATAAGTTATTGAGGATAGTTTGTTTGGCAATAACCGCAACATGAATAATAGTGTCACCAATCATTGTAATCCTTTCCCTCATAGTGTTGGGTTTGTCACGAAGAAAATTTTTGTATCCCCTCCCAGTATCCTTGTTCAATGGCATTATATACGGGACGAAATTAAAAGGCATTTGCTGTTAATTAATTACAACAATCATTATATAAATAATCATTAATTGATGGATAATTAAATTAATGTTCAAACTAGGCAGTATATGATTGAATATTTTTATTTGCCTCTTGAAATAAAGCGTATTATTCTATTTTTCATAACTGGCTGCCGAGCTTTGTTAGCCAAACGATCCCATTGATCTCGAGCCGATTGATCAATGCCATCCTCTGGCATTGTCTCTCTCTCACAAGAGACTAGAATTGCAAGCAAAGCCATGGCATTCTTTCTATTCCAGTCCTCAAACTCGTATGAAGATTCATTGGCTGGTCTAGCTTCCTCTCCAGTGGCTACATCCCAAAGGCCGTGCGAGATAAAATAGTTTGTCAAGCAAGCCTTCCAATTTTCATAGTTATCTTCCGTAAGTCTTTCAAAAGCGATCGCGGCAGACCCAGCCAGCCATGCTTTAGCTGAGAAAACAACATTTATGTTAGCGTAACGTTTGTTCATCCATGTTGTACAAGATAGAATATCTCGCTAATTATTTGATCTCCTTTTTTTTAGGTTAATGTCTCAATGACAAATTAGGATCTTCTACAGATTTAAGTTCTTCTTAAATAGAACTTGAAAAGTTAAGTACTTAAGAAAAGAGAGAGTAAAAATTGATTGCAAATAGAACGTGAATGAATAAACTACATCCAACCTACTTGGATTTTCCCACAGAACTTCTGCGCTTGATTTTGCCACTAACTATGCAGAGTGCGTAACACCACCCGAAGATGTGTGTATATATATATATGTTAATCCCACAACAAATTGGCCACTAAAGTCGCAAACAACTTCTCAATATCCTTCTTTAGTTAATTCGTTTATTTATTTATTTTAGTGCTCTCCTTTACCTATTGATTCATGTTTTTGAGTTGAGTGTGTGATTTTCTCCAAGGCGGGATTGGCAGCGAAAGTTCACTATAATTTCTAAAATGAAACTAGAACTGAGATAATTACGTATTCGTCCCATGTTCTTCGTTATGAATCTAGATTCAATGATTTTTTGTACTATTAATAAATGTTATTTTACCAGTTTGTAGTCGTTATACGTACGTTGCATTATATCTGCGGCTGCCTTAAGTTATATATATGTAATGTGCAATTTTCTCTTATTCCTCATAAGAAGAAGAAAAGCGTACACCTATTCTGCGGGACACACGTACTCTTGTAACTCATTGCACCAATGATAGATAAGAATTTGAATGTATAGGAAAAAACAAAAAACAATTAAAGATGTATTATAAAACCCGAGAAAGTAAATGTCTCATTCGTGTAAACTTGATCTTCTGTTTTTCGGTTAAGTGTTTACATAAATTATACGGTGTCAAAGCACAAGATTTCATGTTCAAATCCCTCCCGTCTCAAATAATTTTCTTTTAAGATTAACTCTATGGTTTTACGTAATATTTCAATTAATTCTTGTAAGCATTAAACAGAAAAATTTTAGTGACAGCTGTTGAGAATATGCATGCTAAGCTTCTTAATTACGTTCGTACTAAATAATCTTAACGTATAGCTAAGTAAGGAAAAAGGTCTATTTTCTTTTACAATTTTGAATTTTCACTCAAATCTTATATATGCTGATACCCGAATGATTGATTAAACAGAAATTCAATAGTGCTTATTTAAGTATCTTATAACCTTGATCAAGAAGGAAGAACTGCTACGTACATCCAATCATCCTCATAAACTTTGAATAAAGGGTTCACTAATTAAAATAATTAAGCTTTAGTTAACAACATATATAGATTTCACTTTTCTTTTACTCAGTTGTCGCTGATTTAATTGATTCTCTTGAGATTTTGACGTTAAAGTCTGAACCCACATCAAAGAACTAATTAAAAATTAGGGGCGTAATTGGTATAACTTGTAAGTCCAAAGTTTTCCTACAACAGGCACATAGAAACTCTGTAGATAATGATAATTAAATGGGTGGGGCTAAATGAACACCTGTAAATGCTCTCCACAGCCCTTTTGAAGTTATACTCACTATTTTAGAATTAAAATAATTAATCTGTCATCCAAAAATATAAATAATTTCAAAAATAACTCCTTAAATAAATAGAATGCTATTAATTGCATTATCAAAATAAATTTTTATTCATGAATCTAGATGATTTATCAATAAGATGATTTATTCTTCTAAGTCATTTGTTTCATCAATGTTCAATAAAAATTTTATAATTTAATTGTATATTTCATAAAATAAATATAATCATTAATTATGGATTAATTATATATGTCTTTTTTTAATTATTCGCATGTTTTAGGCAAATTTTTTTTTTAAACTAATTGTTGAGTGTACTTTATAAAGAGTGTAGAGAGAATTTTTGGGGTTGATATAACCCGACCCTAATTAAATTTCTTAATTTATTAATTATCATTTCTTCTTTTTCATGTATGGAAAGCTTATCTATCTAGAAACTCTCGTACTTTAATTAACTTTAGAAAGATTTAAGTGATTCGTCAACTTAATTAATTACTACTTTTCCTTTTGGCATCTTCGAATTAAGTAGGGAAAAAATCATTCATTCATGATCTCTTTATGAACTTTAGATGTCAAAGGTGATTGCAATATGGTATGATGGAATATTAAATTTCAGCTTTTTTAAAGCTAATTAATGTTACCGCATCATTGTTATCTAAAATTTTCTTTTTTCAACTTAAAAAATTAATGTGAATAACCCAAAAACCTTAATTAATATTGTGATAAGTACACTTATATTAATTAAGTACACTAAGTTATAGCTACAGAGAGATGACCATCAAAAGATTTTATATATAACTAATTAACTAGAAATATCTTTCAAGACTTACCATGTACAATAATTATAATGTAGAGACAAGATTTACTTGATAGAACTCGCTATAATTAGTGTAATACTTGATCTATTTCAGTTCCAATCCGTTATCCATGTATACTAATCAAATGGATCATGAACTGGTACAATTGTCCTCTAACATAGGTCCTTTTCTTGGTTTGTGAAAGATGTCTTGCCAATAAGTGCAAACCACCATCTCAACGAGAAGAGGAAACTGTAACAAAGCAAAGAAAGCAACAGGAATTGCTGAAAGAACAATAACTGGAATGGCAACCCAATTCAACCTTTCTTTGAGAGTAATAGAAAGAGCAGAGCCGAAGGCCAACATCATCGTTACTATTGAGAAAAAAAGAGAGAAAAGACCAATTATCAATTTCGTAGGTGATGATTTGAGGAAATCCCTTTCTTCATAGCGCGAGGTGAGGATCCCTAAGAACACCAACACAGCAGTGGAGGAGGAGAACAAGGCAAGGGCATTGGAGATGACGAAAACCATGAATGCATCGTACATTAAGAATATGGGGATGCCTGTTTTCTCATCGTTACCACCCGGTACTGTAAAAGCTGAGGTGAACATGACTGCCGCAATAAGCGTTGCAACAACCATGCATGATGCTGCTGTGTTCTTCATCCATCTCTCCCCTTCTCTAATAAGTTCTTCGTGTTCCTCTGAGAACAATGCACTTGGTGTTTTGTTATTTTCATTAACTTCTTCCATGTACTTTGGTGGTACCATACTTTGTACTTCCTAAAGCAAGTCATCCAAGTTAATTCATTTATTAGGACAAACAGATACAAAATCTCTTTTTCAAAAATAAAAATCCTGTTATTTTTGTATCCTCTAAATTAATTAAGATACATATGCATATTAAGAATATTTTAATTATGTATATTTGATTCATTAATATATTAGTGATGTAACAGATAATTAGTTGAATTTAATTTGTATTAAAGACTCTCAACAACAAAATCTTCTTTAAGAAATAGTGCACGCATTTATTGGTAAATAATTACCTTAAACCATTGCAACTCTCTTTGCATCTGCAAAGCTGCACCTGATATGCGATCAAGTCTCGAGGGAGGAGATAGCTTTGCAGCTAAATGCAAAAAGTTGTTACCAAATATATCATGGCGAAGAACTGCAATGCGCAATTTTGCACCCAATCTGTACACATGGCTGAAGATCTTTTCTTGTCGTAGAACAAGTGCATGAGCGAAAATGGTTCTACCCTTTTTATCTTTTCTCCATATTATTTCAGGATTACATTCAATCAATGCATCAACAAACTCAATTATGCCATTCTTGATTGCATCATAGATTGCTTGATCCAATCCAATTCTTTCAAGCTGTGTGTTACTTAGCTTCATTATTTCCTTAAAAATACAATTGAGGAGTTCAAGGGCCTGAGCATGTCTCAATTTTGTGTAATATATATGCTTTATGTCAGGCACTGCAATGTAATTAAGAAAATCAAACTCAATTACGCACAATAATGTACTAATTAATCTTATCTTATGTTGCGAAATGTATGGATGCCAACGTAATATTAAGAAGGCGATGCTGTAGCTTAATTACATACCGAAGCAAGTCAAGAGTTTCCATACAAATCCAATAAACAAATTGTGCACTGCAGTGAAAGATCAAAAAAAAAAAATGTTATATATCAGTCTCAATTTCTTTTTGTAGGTTTTGGATACTGATTGGACAGCGCCCACTATGTAATGGGGACCCATACAAAAAGTTTCCACTTTGAACGCTTATGCAAAAGTCTTAAAAGCAATTATTTACATTAGGTACTTTTGATTGACTACAATCTTTTAAAATCACTACAAACGACAGAGAGAGTAATGGAAATACATACCTTGTCTTAATATGCAATTGCTATAACTTGCGCATTCTTGGGACCTTATATTAATGCTCTCCTCATCCCCAAATTTTTGGGGGGCCCATTCATCGTCATGATGGTGAATTATCCCAGATTGTTGCACGCACATACCTTACAACAAAAGCATTTATATTTGAATAAGATTAAAAAAGAAAAGGTCGGATTCAAGGTAGTGACAAATCATTTTGATGTTGCAAGAGGTTAGTTCTACGTATAATCTGTTATTTAATTTTTATTTGCCTCGTCCCCAGATGATTATTGATAATCAAGTTGGAAAATTAATTAATGGTCTGAAATTGAGTGGAACTCACATGAGTAGATCCATTGTTTCCAAAAGATAAGCTTTCCTCCACTTGGGAACGCTGAAGGTTTATGCGCCAACAATTTGATTGCGTAGTTTCTATGAAGATCTTCAGTGACAGCAAGCAGTGGATACGTCTTCAGCAGATTCAAAGCCACATCTGTAAATTTACAAAAGCATGCATCTTTGCTTCAAAACAGAAGCAATATATAAAAACATAGTAATTTTTCAATAATTTAAGAAAAATGTTATGGGCCTACCATGCAGTTTAATTGATTTAAGTACAGGAAAAATTCTTGATTTAATTAACAATTTTATTCCAATAAATATGGACTTACCATAAATCCCGTCAGTGATTAGGCAATTAAGAAGTGTGGCACCGCTCCGATCTTTATTTTCTGGACTTAGAATTTCAATGGGAGTCTTGGAGTAGAGATAACGTACCATATCTTTGGAGCCATACAAGGAGGCCACAACTATTGGGATTAGTCCATTAGCATTCTTCACACACACCAAGTTTGGATCCTTTCTGAGCATTGTCTCCACGATCTCCTTGAATTCGTTGATGGCAGCAATAGAAAAGGCTGTATAGCCTAGACCACTTTTCATTTCCATGTCTGCTCTTGACATTAACTTCACCAGTTCCTCCACAATCTTGCCGTGTCCAGTAAGAACGGCCACATGCAGAGCAGTGTCACCTGTTATCGTAATCTTGGCACTTACAGCATGCGGGTGGCTATCCAGGAAACGCTTGGTTGCCTCCCAATCACCGCGGCTCACAGCCTCGTATAGGGCTTCATACTGAAAGATGTTGTTCCATACACCTGCTGTGGAAGGATTTTATTTCTTAACTTACAACTAATTTAGTCACTCATTTGTTTACATGCAAGTGCATGCTTGTATCCAATTTTTAAAGATAAAAGTAATTGATGTTGTTGGTGAAAATTTTGTAGACCAAATAGAAAATAATAATAAAACCCGAGCAGCTACTGATTATTTGACACAAAAAGTTAATGAATACTATTGCTAAATTTATGATATTTCAACATGGTATAAAAATAGTTCATTAACTCCAATAAAATATTTTTGAATGAGAAGATGTTCTGTTTTCAATTTCACGTCTTTCAATGCATATTTTCAACAATTGAGATTGGATTTCAATGCTTTTCGTTCTCAATGTCTGCATTAATTATTTATATTAGATTTAATTTCAACTATTGAGAATGAGTTAATATATCAACTCACGGTTTATGTTAAATAAATAAATAAAACACGAAATCCGGATCCTTTCCCTATACATATAACATATTAGGCATGGGCAAGAATTACCTTCATCTGCGTACAAGCCTCCACCTTCGGGTAGTGGTGGGGGACGCTTTTCAGCCAAACGTTCCCACTCATACTTGGCCGACTCGCTTCCCCTAAGCTTGGAAATTGTATCTGCCCCACATGACACTTGCATGGCATGTAAGGCCATGGCATTCTTTCTAACCCAAGTTTCATAGTTGGGTTCAGATTCTTTGGGTTTGGCTTCCTTTCCAGAGACTACATCCCAAAGACCTTGAGCCATCAAGTAGCTTTTCAAGCTTTCCTTCCAATTCTCATAGTTATCTTCCGTAAGCTTTTCAGTTACTATAGCAGCAAGTGCAAAATTTGCCGTTGACATACTTGCTCTGGATAAAACAATATATTTTCGTCAACTCTACTTTACTTGAATTAAGTAAAAAAAATTTATATCATCAAAAAGCAGTAAAATTAATTTTTTTTAAAGATAGAGTACTTTTTTCCCCCCTAATGGAAGCACATTGACAATCAAACCCTTTTTTTTGTGGCTACTAGTCATATTAACTAATATTCTTAATGAAACCCTCGTTTGACCATAAGTTTCGATAATCAGTTTAATTTGTTCCATGCTATAAACAATTTATAAAAAAGAAAAAAAAAACATAATTTACAAGATGTTAGCTATCGAATATTGAGCTAATATGATAACTATATAATAATGTGGAACAAGCTAACACATCAACAATTTTATATGCCACTTCAGAAGAGTAGCATATCCTTCACATTAATGCATAGAATTTATTAATAACTATTACTGCCGAAAATTACCTTTCAAAGACTCCTCTCTTGTCCTTTGTAGCTAGACCGATCTTTCTTCTTTTTTTTTTTTGTCTTGTCCTTTGTAGCTATTTCGATCTTTCTTCTTCTTCTTTTTTAAGTAGAATACTGTAAATACTTAATTAAGTTATCAAAAAGAAGGTTAGTTTCTTCTACAATTTCATATATCCATATATCTTCCTAGGATCATCTTTCCGTATATATACAAGTGCTTTTGACGGTAAAGTGATTCAAGCACTAGCAAAAGCGTGTATGACCTGTACCATTGCGGTCTGTGATTCACGATGCTCCCTCTTTCTCTCTCAACCAACTTATATACACTTAAGTTCATTGTTATTGATCAGTTTGCAGCGATGAATTAATTTTCTGGGACATGCAGCTAGCACTAAGGAGAAAGCATATATTAAAATAAACTGTGATTCACACTCTCTCTTTCTCTCAAATGTTCATATGACCATTCAACATAAAATAATACTGAGAATTAATTAGAACACCGATGATAAAAATAAAAATGATTTAAGCCCCATATCATAAATTCAAATTTATATATTAGTTCGTACAATTCTAATGATGTAAAATTAATTTAGAATATTACTTCATTTATATTAAACTTGTCACCTTACTAAAAACGTAAGTTTATAGATGCTGGCTTAATATTAATACATATTATAAGTCTCTGATACGTCTTGTCACATGCATAAGCTATGTGCACTTACAACCGTGGATCGAATCCAGTTTTACATGTTTTAGTGAATCTTACTATGAGTTAAACAATATTTTTTCAATTAATTTGAATATGTAACCATTTAGTTAACATAACTCTAATATCATATTAACTTTGTTATTTTTCTAACTATGGATATAGGTTTAACATTAAAAATTTAAGCCTCTATTAATTTACTATGTCATCATATAATTTGCATAAATATCTTAAACTAATATCTTTCTCTACATCAATTTATATTATTATTCCAAGTTTTGCTCCAATTTTGGAGGCGCCATTCAATTATACAATGATGATGTTGAACGCATGCTGCACAACTACGTAATCAAAGTGAACAAGCAATGTCAATGTGGATAGTGGACTTTGATTTCACTCGTGATTCACCACAAAGATGCAGCATGTCGAGTTGATCCTGGATTAGTTATCACCTTATTAATTTCTGACTTTCTGCTCCACACGCTAAGATGTGGCACGAGTGCGTGCTAGCTAGCTACCTAAACGAGACCAATTATTATAAGCAAACGTGGGTAACTCCACTATAGAATATTAAATATGTACATTTTGCAATGCTGGATCGTTCTAACGTCTGTAAGTGTGTTCTTTGATCAGGCAGCCAACCAATGAATTTTTGACACGTCTCCTTGGAATATAGATGTAACGAATGCCAAAACAAAGTAAAGTGCACCGTGTGGCCCATGTCGACTGCAGTCTTCTATAAGTTGACAGCGCACCAGATGAGAAAAGTCAAACCTGGCGACTAGTATGGCAATTCCTGTGCATTGGGGAAAGGCCTAATTCGACTAAACTCCTTTAATTTGTGTTTTACACAAAAGTGAAAATTTAAAAAAATAATGATGTAATAAATAATATCCAATGCAAATGTATGGGAAATATTCAATTTATGATAATAGTTTAGTATTGAGTTGTCATTTCATGGTTTTAGTAGGTTTTTTTTTTCAACGTGGATTAGGACAGTGTCGCTTTTTTCTTATAAATCAAAATGTTAGTTTTATTAATGTAACAAATTAAAAATACAAATGAAAAAGAGAGGGAAACCTTCAAGTATCACAAAAGAAAAGGTTACAGAACTTTAAGTAAATCCAAGATAAAGGAGACTCCACAAACAATTTAGGAAATTAATGATGACAAAATTTCAAGGGACAAGAGTTGAGCCAAGCTACATTAGCATATGAGAGCCCTTAAATTAGCCAATATAATTGTGATAGAAAATTGAGTTTCCTTGTCACACCTAAGCTTCTCGTGAACAACCGACGATTTTTATTAAGAGATCAGTGAGGTGCGCCAAAAAAATAGTCAAAAGTTAGAAATTAAGCAAGTATCAAGATCTTCGATATTCCCTTTTAAAGCTTAAGTTAGGTGCTTACAAAAATAGGTGAACTTAGGTAGGTATGCGAATGGGCCCGAGCTCATCCTAAAATTTAAAAAATTTGTTTAACCTATTTTTGTTTATTAAATTACTATTACAAACTCTCTTTGAAAACACTAATTTGTAGATATTGTTTTTCGTTTTTCTTATTATTAGTCTCTCAAACATTTATAGTCTATCTCCTTTTACTCTAGTATCACACATAGGCCCCTCTTCCATACGAATCATATAATTGAAACACATATTTTACAATTTACTGCTCTTTAAGCTTCTCTTGTATACTAATTCAAAATAAGTTTGTGTTTGATTAATTAATTTGTAAGATTTGCTTGTAAGTCCTAGACCTAAAACTAAATTTTGGATTATAATGCTAATATTTTTGATATTATAAATGAATATTTTTGATAGTATTGATAACAAGGGAATTATGAAACATTTTCAACATATGAACTATTATATTAGACTTATTTTTGAGGGGTAAAATTCATTATCTCCCCATATAGATGTGCTTCTCTTTGATATATAATAAATTCTCTTGTATCTTCAAGATTTATGGAAAGAATTGTAAATTGTAAAATATTTAAGGTGCCCCTTATTAAATAAAATCCTAGGTCTGTTACGAAGACCTATAAACAATCAAGGTCCCAGAGCTTGTTTTGTGTTTTAATGTAGGTTTTTTGAGAAAATGTAAACATGAATACATGAAATATTGATAACTGCACTTTTCTCGGGAGAAAATTTATGACAAAGAAGAGGGTTGTCTAGGGTTGCTCAAAAGTGACAACATGCCTATTTTTGGTATTAAAAAAAACTTACATAAGTTACTTTTTATACATAGGATTTGGAATAAACTCATTATTTCAAATTTTATTATTACTTAGGGATAGGGGTGTTCAAAATTACCCGACCCGACCGGGTTTTATTTGATTGGTCGGGTTACAGGCGGGTTAATGTAATAAAAAACCCAAAATCGAGTTTTAAAATTCGGGTTTTGTGCAATCGGGTTTGGAATCGGGTTTAATTCATGTAACCCGACACTAGCCACTCGACACTCGATAATTACATGTCAATTCGTGTCGGATTCACAACCGACACTCGATATCAGTCTATTTTCAAAGACATCGATGCATCATCCGACACTCGACACTATCTACTCGACACTCGACACTTACATGTCGAGTCGTGTCGGATTCACAACCGACACTCGATATCAATCTATTTTCGAAGACATCGAGTGTCGGATGCATCATCCGACATGTGACACTATCTACTCGACACTCGACACTTACATGTCGAGTCGTGTCGGATACATGGTTATTCGACACTTAACATGTCAGATGAAAGCTAGTGTCGAGTGTCGAATGCATCTTCGAAAATAGACTCGAGTGTCGGTTATGAATCCGACACGACTCGACATGTAAGTGTCGAATGTCGAGTGGCTAGTGTCGAGTGTCGGATGCATAATCCGACACTTGATATCTTCAAAAATAGACTGATATCGAGTGTCGATTGTGAATCCGACATGACTCGACATGTAAGTGTCGAGTGTCAAGTGGGCCCGACCGACCCGACCAACCCGACCATTCGAGTTATATCTCGGGTTACATGTTTCAGAAACCCTGATTACGGGTATAAAATGTCTAATATGATAATATATCAGGTCTTGTCGGGTTGGGCAAAACTTGACCCGACCCATGTGTACCCCCTACTTGGGGAGGGGGAAAGTTAGATCAATAAGTGATTATATTTATGTCATAATTATTATTCTTCATAGGCACAGTCATACAATAAGTTTCTTAGTGCAGAGAAACTTGTTCGGGTTACATGCATGAAACAATACAAATGGCGCCTCTTTAGAAACTTTCTTTGTAATTGTAAAGTTAGTACAAATTCAAAAGAAACTTTCTATGTTTTAGCTTAGCTGATGCATTAGCTAATATCATCTATATATCTTTCTCTTCTTTCCAGGCGGTGAATTATGAAAATAAAAATCTCCTTCCTCACCATGATTCACAGAGACTTAGCTCTCACTTTCCCAATTAGGGATTCATTAATATCTGGCTTCGCTTCATTAGTTTGCCTTTTAAGATTTAGAAAAGTAAAGTTGGTCATGCATTTTTAATAGTTCTATATATTTAATACAATAACATGTAATATATACATATAAAAGTCAAACCATTTATAATATTTCCTTCTAATATTACAATTTATAGGAAAAAATAAAAAAGAGAGGAAATAATAGATAATCGAGGTTTTTGCACCAAAAAAAATAAAAATAAAAAATAGTACGCCCAAATCTCTTTGCGTACTAATTCAATGAAGCTAGTTGTTTATAACTCTTCACCGAGGTTGCCAATGGCAGACTACTCCGTACCAATCAACCACCACTTCTTCGGCTTTTCAAAGATGCCAGGTCCATATGTTGAGTAGAAAATCTCAACCAGAAGAGGAAATTGCAACAGAGCAAAAATGGTTACTGGAATACTAGCAAGCAGAACAATAGGAAAAGTAACCCAAGATATTCGTTCTTCAAGCATTATAACAAGGGCTGTTCCAAAAGTTATCATCATTGTTGCTATAGAGAAGAAGAGTGATGAGAGACCAACAATCAATTTTGTAGGCAAGTACTTGAGGAAATCGTCTTCCCTATATCGCGATGTAAGGATACCTAAGAACATCAACAATGAAGTGCAGGAAGAAAACAATGAGGCTGCATCAGCTACTATGAAAACAATGAAAGAATTACGGTGTAAATAGAGAGGGACACCAGTGTATCCATCCAGACCACCAGGGACAGTGAATGCTACAGAGAACATAATGGTAGCAATAAGAGCAGCCACGACTGTACAAGATTCTGCGGTCTCTTTCATCCATTTCTCCCCTTCTTCCACTAGTCTCTTGTGCTGCTCAGAAAATAAAGTTCGAGGCGTTTTGTGTTGCATATTAACCATTTCCTTGTACTTAGGTTGCACAATACTCTCCACCTCCTGCCGTAAAAGTAAGAAACAATATTATGATTATGTGACCACCAAGCGAAATCTAATTAAGAGTATGATCTACGTCGCACAAGATCTTTACAAGATAACTAAGTGAAAATCAGATCCTCTCATGAAAGGATCTTAATTCATTATGAATATATGATACAAATTAAAAAAGATTTTTTACATCAATAGTTTAGGGTAAAAAAAGTGATTTGTCACCTTAAACCATTGTAGTTCTCTTTGCATTTGCAGGGCTGCACCTGCGACGCGATCAAGTTGAGAAGATGGAGCTAAATAAGCAGCTTGATGTAGTATGTTGTTGTGAAGTTTGTCCCAATTAGTTGCCACTGAGTTCTTCTTTGCACCAATCGTGTATATTAGGCTGAAAATCTTTTCTTGGCGTTGCAAGGTTGCGTATAAAAAAATATGGCGGTTATATTCATCATAGAACCATATAACGTCAGGGTAATATTTCATAATCTCAGTGACGAATTCAACAATTCCATGCTTAATAGCTTTGAATACTACTTTCTTTAACTTTTCAATTTGTGACTCCCCAAGAGTTGGTATTTCTTGACAGATGCAACAAAGGAGTTCTTGGGTTTGGACATGTGTCAACTTCAACTCATATACGTTCATGATAGCTGGAACTGTAGAGTAAAGCAGTTTAGGACTTCAGTAACATATATATATATATAAACCTTAAGTAACAGTTATAGTGTTATTCCTTACCGAATAGCTTTAGGCTTTTCCAAACCATGTCCAGAGATCGATAAAATGCTGCATGTAATTAAATGAAATCAAAATTGAAGGTTATATTTTAAACACAACCCCAGAAGCGATCACTTCTTTAATCTTTTTGTTAATGAACTTATATTTTTCTTCCACAATTTACCTCGTGTGATCATGTTCCTGTGCTCAGCTGGGGCTTCAAAATCGGGCCTTTCAATATCTCCTTGATTGTTGCTCGTGGCATGAGGAGAATGTATATAGATACCTAAACGAAATTAATCAATTATGGCTCATTTACCTCCATCGTATATTAAAATTAAACCAAAAAATCAACAATTTTAAATTTGAAATTATCCCATCTCATCTAATGCCATATAAATACTTTTTCTTATAATTGGCGCTGAATTAATATGTTCATGTGTCAATATTAACAAATTCTCAAAAGCTGAAGCAAAATTGGGTGATCCATACAACTAATGCATGACAAGATTACCTACATGAATATATCCATCGTTGCCAAAGTGCGAGATGAGTTCCACTCGAGAATGCAGAAGGTTTTTCAGCCAACATGTCAATGGCTGTGTCGTTGTCACTGTCTTGTGCAAAAGCCAATTGCCGGTAGCGTTGAAGCAAATCCAGGGCGATATCTAAATGATTTGTACAAACAATAAATAAATAAACCACAAAGAGACAAAAGTCACACAATAAAGATATTTGTTTTACCATAAAGTTCATTAACAATACAGGTTGTTAGAAGCGTAGCTCCATTTTTGCTTTTCTCCGGGTCAATCTCTTCCATTGGTGTCTCCGCGTAAAGATATCTAACCATCTCTCTATGGCCATAGATAGACGCCACAACAAGGGGGATGTACTCATGCTGATTCGGAATCCGAAGCAACTCAGGATTCTTTCTCACCAAGTAATCAGCAATCTTTGTGATTCCTCCCATGGCCGCAAAATTAAGAGCTGTTGCACCATTCTTGTTCTTCATTGCCAAGTCTTTTTCAGATAACCGTTTCACAAGCTCTTCAACAATCTTCACACGTCCGGCCAGTACTGCAATGTGAAGAGCTGTGTCGCCGTCTGAAGAAAGGCTAGCGGTTAGTGCGCTAGGATGACCATCAAGGAAGGTCTTGGTAGATTCTAAGTCACCAGAATCCACAGCTCTGTATAGGCGCAGATTTTGAGCGTATTCGCTTTCCCTCACATCTGTTAAACAATCAAAGGAAACTTTGATCCTTGATATTAATTGACGATTAAAAAATAATTCTAATTAAGATATAACTATAAATAATGTCAGTTAAAAAGGTAACGTCACATTAGTTTATACATAAAAGTTAATCTAAACACAACATCATAATTTTATTATGAATGACATTCAAATTCGTCCAACTATCACAATCAAAACTATTTCGCTTGACTAGCTAGTCTCTCACAAAAAGTTCTTCCAATAATTTTTTACTTTTCTGGCAACTAAAGATGCAGCATTGGGAATGACCTACCTATGTTCTTGCTTGAGCTTTCTTGAGATCCTGATGGCGGTGTTTTCAAATCGCGCGGTGGCCAGTGATCACCAGAAGCGGTTGTCTTGGACATTATTTCTTCTTACTTAGAAATACAGCCTAAGTACATGTAAGTCCAGTACAAGTCACTGATTCCTTTTACTTCTGCATTACTAATTGGAAATGTGTTAAATGTACTGCAATGGGGAAGAGTAACTAACAATAATTTATGCATGTGATTCCTTGTTTACATAAAATTTTTATAATGAAAGAACAATACTATAAATTACCGTAAAGGTTTACAGAATTGTATTGTTTGATATGTAACAATTATAAGAAGCCAAAAGAAAGATATATTATTTTACTTCCTTAAAGCAAACAAGCTAAGTATATAAAATATACATATATACAAATATACATGTTTTAACTTACTTGTAAGTTGACTACTTTTTCACTCTGGTAGGAGTTGATAATGGTGGAAAATATGATCTTAAGTGAATACCCAAAATAGTAAGAAGACTCATGATTTCATTTATTGGCCGGCTTCACCTGCTTATTTATATGGACAAGACAAGCATATGCATTGCGACAAAAAAATTCTTAAGTTTTCGAGATCGTAAAAAGAAATATAGTCAATTTTCAAGCTAATTAGATACCCTCCTTGATAAAATAAGATTGTTCTGGATCACACCAACGGGTCATCTTTTTTTGGACCAACATGGCATTACTACTATATTAATTACTATTTTCTGTTCTCATTTTTGCTCTATTGTTAAGTATGAACAAGAAATGGTTAGGATATTATTGAAATTAAAAGAAGCAGGTAAAGGAAAAGTGAAAATAGTTAAAAGGATGAGAAAGAAGAAGACGGGTCTTAAAGAGATGATTACTCGGAGCAGTTAATAATAGTGAAAAGGATTGTTCATATTAATTTAATAATAGTGAAAAAAAGATTGTTCATACATCTTACTTTACTTTTCTCTTTTCTTTTCCAAATCCCTTCCTTTGTCCTCAAATGGAATATGGCTTTAAAGTTTAAACTATACATTCTCCCTTCTTTCTTTATCTTTATTAGTTTTGTCTCGGTCAAGCTTATAATTCCTTCTTTCTCTTTATTAGTTTTGCCTTGGTCCAGCTTATAATTCCTTCATTGCTTCAATTACAAGGCATGTCAAATGACATGTCTTAAATGTAAAATTTATACAAAAAAGATGACTAAAAATCTTTGTGAATTGATCAATGATGAAAATTGAAAACTATATATTATTTAAAATATAAAGCCTTATATAATAATTGATAAAGAGTCAAGTGAAAAGGGGTTAGAAATATCTCCAATTTGAAGGAGATATTGCATCTCATTACTTAATCACTTGATTAGAAGCCTATTTATAGACTTTCCGAGATCAATAATTTATCTATGTACATACTTCATTAGATTATATCATTAAACATATGAATCTTCAAATGTTAATTCTATACTAAAATTTTAAGAATGTGACTTTCAATATTTCAAGACATATATGAAGGACCTGAGATTTTCAAAATAACTTTCTCTAACATATTCTATATTTATATATGTGTGTAAATAGTTATACGTATATAACCAATCCGAACTAATTAAATCCATACAACATGATATGATACAAATTTGTTAGAGTCAAAAAAAATAAAAAAAAATATAAGTAAAGCAAGGGCTCACCTATCTAATGACTAAGTGTATGAGTTTGGCTGTATAAGTTGATTTTACATCAAAAATTATTCTATATGTATACACTTAACACATGTTCACCTCTTCAATTTTTTGAAAATTTGTATTAAAAGTGCACTATATGTAAAAATAAGTAAAAATATTAATAAATGGGTATATATGCATTGACAAATTAAGATTATTGTAGAGGTACAACCGCAATCTTGACTTTCAAATCAAATGACATTTTCTTCCATCTCCTACGTATACACTCTCCAGATTTTAAGAAATCAAATTAAAAAAATAAAATTAAAAATATCCAGATTTAAGCAATTAAAAAAAATTAAATTCAATATAAAGAAATAAAATTAAAAATCTCCAGATTTTAAGAAATTCAAAAAAATTCAAAATAAACTTCTCCCCTCTCCAGATTTTAAGAAATCAAATTAAAAATCCCCAGATTTTAAGAAATCAAATTAAAAATCTCCAGATTTAAGAAATTAAAATAATTAAATTCAAAATAAAGAAATAAACTTTAAAATATCCAGATTTTAAGAAACCAAAAAATATTAAATTCAAAATAAAGAAATAAAGTTAAAAATATCTAGATTTTCAGAAACTAAAAAATATTAAATTCAAAATAAAGAAATAAAATTAAAAACCGCCAAATTTTAAGAAATTAAAAAATATTAAACTAAAAATAAAAAAATAAAGCAAAAGCCATAAATATCCGACCTGCCGGATTCGAACCAGCGACCTAAGGATAGCCAAGGGCACGCCCACTACAGTCCTCCGCTCTACCAACTGAGCTAAGGTCGGACACTTGGGAAGATCACCCATAACAGTTTACTTCTATATATCTATTAGAATAGGTATAGTTATCATTTCACTTTCTTTTTTAATGTAAAATGAGAAATGATTAATATTATTGGGAAGAAAAATGGACTATTAAATTAGCTTTAATGGTTAGCAACTTTTTATTCTAATATAATTCGATTAAGTTGAATATTTCTTTTACAGTAATACTATGCATCCCAATAAAAATATCTCAATTATATATCCCAAGTGATGTAGCTGTTGACATGTCAATTGTTTTAATTTTCCACATCACAATTTTTGATTAACTGCATCTAAGTCGCATTACGCCTCTATTAACTCGCATTACGCATTCTGTTAACGCATCTGTTATCAACTTCTCCTTCAATCGGTGCCTCAACACAATAGCATCATCTCCTTCGCAATTTGACGAAATTCTGCCTTGCCAAATCGGCTCAATCAATCTCAACTACACTCAAATTCTCATAATTATACACGTCTCTGCATCCGATTGTGAAAAGAAATTTTACAAAGCCATTTAGCTACATTGTAAGTCTGTAATCGCTTTGGTTCTAACAATTCTGGTAATTTTTTTTAAATTATGATTTTTGCATCTAATTTTGACTATTAGAATGATTGAATTTTTTCGTCACAACATGCATGCATATTGATAATGCCAAGATATGTGATGTCTTGTTCTCTCAATACACGTTTGATCATAAGAATGTCTACACCTAGAATAGAATGGTTCCTTCTTAGATTCGTTGTGGCTTATTTGATGATAAGTTGTATATTGTTTATACCAATTTTTATTAATGTCTAGTCTTCGACTTGGTTTCTATACTTTTTCTCTTATGCTGAAAGGTCATGGAAATGTAGTCAATGGTTGCTGCCTATAAACTATTTTCAACACAAGAGAAAAAGTATAGAAACCAAGTCGAAGACCATACTTCAACAAAAATTGGGATAAACAATATATAGCTTATCATCAAATAAACCACAAGGAATCTAAGAAGGAACCATTCTATTCCAGGTGTTGCATTGAGAGTATACGTTCTGGAAGTATGCAATTATAAATAACATAATAGTAAACTGTAATGAAAATCGGCGCAGGAAGATTTTATGTGGTTCGGTTATAAAATCGACATCCACGGAAAGCTATAAAGTTGCAATTCACTAAGTTCTTGTTTGTACAATCTTTAGGATCGTTTACAGTACTGACTCACTCTCACACACTGACCTAATCTTTGTAAAACAAAATCCTGCCAAGATCTTAAACTCTAGTGACACTACTCACTCTCTTTCGCAGATAACTTAACAATACACTGTTAAGTATATCATAACCATGATGTTTGACACTGAATTACATAAACACTTAACTTGCAAATTCTCTCAAGTGTCTACTAACTCACACAAACCTTATCAAAGATTCACACATAATTACAAACTCTCATACATGAATAAAACACTCATAAAATCAAATCAATAAAGCATTCTAATTTGCGTTGAAGCTCTGCTCTTAATCCTTAGAATGTCGTGAATTAAACTCACACAACCAACTAACTATATGTTATGTAAACATAACAATATATATAGTAGGAAGTCTGAACGAAATCTCGTTAGATTCTTGTAAAAAACTTAATCAAACTCACATTAAAATAAAGACAAATATAATGGGAAGTGATATAATTAACTCCTAAACGAATTAGGACACAAATAGATATTTTCCTATGTTAACTAGGATACATTACATAATTTCCTAATCTAATAAGATATTGATTATAAATCAAATACTTCCTAAAATATACTTCTAGAAATAATAAACAATATAATATTCTTGTTTTATCATAAGTTGAACAAAAATATCATGTGCATGGCACATGCACGTTGACACCGACAGAGAGAATAGGACATCACCTAACTTGGCATTATCAATATGCATTAATGTTGTGAAAAAAAAACAATCATTCTAATAGTCAAAATTAGATGCAAAAATTGTAATTTAGAAAAAAATTACCTTTGCTGAGTAGAATTGCTAGAACCACAGCAATTACAGTATAGATGAATGGCTCTATCAAAATTTCTCTTCACAACCGAATGTAGAGACGTGTATGATTATGAGAATTTAAGTGTAGTTGAAATTGATTGAACCGATTGGCAAGCCAGAATTTTGTCGAATTGCGAAGGAGATGATGTTCTTGCGTTGAGGCACCAATTAAAGGAGTTGATAACGGATGCATTAACGGGATGCGTAATGCGGGTTAACGGAAGGCATAATGCGGCTTAGACGCAGTTAATAAAAAATTGTGATGTGGCAAATTAAAAAAATTGACATGTCAATAGCCACATCACTTAGGATATAGGATTGGGATATTTTATTGGGACGTATAGCATTTTGTTCTTTTTAATTTGATTAATTCAATTTTCAAGTATGCTGTATAAATCTAGTGATGAGGAGTACGGCTTCTCAGTAAACTTAATTCTTTTCGTTCTATTTTGTATATAATTTTAAAATAATTGAAAAGTCATATTTGTCCTTATCTCGTTACTATTTTCTAAAAGTTTTGACAATAAGGGGTGATTGATGTATTATGTGAAATAACTTAGAGTAGGGATATTAAGTAATTAATTATCTCATTGTGAAATGTGTCATTAAAGATATTGTCAACAATTAACAAAAAATATATATATAATGAGATTCAAGGGACATGATTTTATGGAAAACCAAGGATATTATAGACTATTGCTTGATAATTTTGGGATGTTAAAGAATTGTAATGCTCCTTTTAGATTTGATAATAGCATTAATCTCCTTCCGAGGTGTTCTAATTAAAGGAGTCAAAAATTGTAGGACTCTTAGCAGTTGAACCATACATTGAAAATTCAAAGTTTTTGTTCATTAATTCGACAAATATAGGTGTAAAATTGCTAAAATCATTAGTAATGCTTGCTAGTATTAGGTAAAATAATTTGTATCAGAAATTTTTAAGCAGCAAACGAAAATTTTATTAGTTTTTACATCATTTTATCATACTTTATATATATACATACATACATACATACATACATACATATATATATATATATATATATATATATATATAATGAGTAGCTTAATTAATAGTAGTAAAAAATGGAGTAGCAAGCAAGAGAACTTTTGATAAAGACTAAGACTGCATACTATCTTGAAAAGGGTCTTTGTTAAGAAAAGGGAGTAGCCTCTCTTCTTATAAGCAACAAATCAACCTAGATCTACTAAGAGATGTAAAACAAAGTTGTCATCCCTAGTTTAGACCCGATATTAACAATGTCTATTAATAAGAAAAAAAGAAAAAGAAAAAGAAGAGACCGTAAAACTAGAATAATAAGTAACAAACACCCAGAACAAGAGAAGGAGAAGAAATATTAATAATAATTATAAAAATGATGATGATGATCATAATAATAATATGAACTCCTAAACAAACGGAAATCTTATCACATTCCTTTCAATATTTACAGCTTTATAATTGACATAAACCTGATAAAAAAAAGAAAAGAAAAGAAAAGAGAGAGAGAGAGAGAGAGAGAGAGATAAGGTTGGCTAGCCTTCAAAATTGTAACTTTTCTTGGTCATTAATAGAATTTTATGTAGTATATATACTGAAATACGTTAACAATTCAAGATTCATTGTAGCCAATTAGTTTGAACTTAATCTACACGACATTCGAATTTTTTTCAAAACATGTGCTATAGATATTTTTCAGTTATCCTCCAATAAGAAGTCAGAAAGCAACTCATAATATACAAAGGATACCTATTTCGCTTTCAAAAACAATAATTGTGAAGCCAATTAATATGGGAAACATTAACTAATTACTTTTGTTTTTTGACATAGAAAATAGAAGGGAACTCTAAACATTATAGCTGTTGTACCATCACTTTCGTATATAATTAGTAAAATCAATTTAATTTATCAAATAAAAGGATTATATATAACAAATCGTATAGGCAAATTAACAACAAATAGAAAGAGAGAGCTGTGAGAATTACATATATACTTCTAATTATAGTATCTAGAATAATAGTTTGGATCGGATTTTGTTATGAATATATACTAAAATTAAAACAATAATATGTATTCTTTCTTCTTTATACCTTCTCTAGGGCAATTAAAAATAAATTAGTTGTTACACTTATCCTAGGACAAATATATTTCTTCTATGTATTTCAATTTAATGTATTAAACACCCACTTTTTCGTTTACTGCCATTCATCTTCCCCACCATTAATTTTCACCATTGATTACTTAGAATTGATAAAATTTTTGTTTTATCAAATTTAAAATAAGAAAATTAGATTCCACTTTTTCTTCTTTGTCCTAATTAATTTAAGTTATTAATTTTTATTTATTTAATTGTATAAATTATATACTTAATAAGGAAAATAATAATATACTAACAATAATAATAATGAACAGGCCAGATTATTTTTATTTTTAAATAAAAATTAGTTCGCAATAAATAAAGGGTAAAATTGTTTGAACAAAAGTCAAAAAAGTCAACGTTGATTTGACAATAAAATCTAATAGTAAGGGAGGTGGATGATAGTCAATCAAAAATTAGGAATTCATTTTGTTTACGGTGAAATATGAGGGTTAAAAAATTGGTATTTATCTGTATATTTTGAGTTTTTATTTTCAAAATCTAAAAAAAAAAATATGTGATTGATTTTATTTTTTTAATTTTAAAAATAATATGAGGTTGATATTAATTTAAATATATTAATAAATATCTATTTTATGAAGATATTTTTTAAATAAAAACAATTAAGAAATCAGCAGCATTGAGCTCACCTTATACACAAAATTAGAAAATAATCGTCATTGCTTATCAGGGCTATTTGCTCTGTAAGGAATTGTGAGTAATAAATATAAGAAATTCATAGGATTCAATTCACACAACTTGATGAAATTGATGAAATGTAGTATCACGTGATGTAATGTGTAAGAATTAAAAATAAATAAAGAATGTAATAAATTATGTAATAACTACTCATTTAATAATAGTATGTATACCACACGTGATCAATTGAACAAGTTAATTGCATATATAAATATAAAATTATTATAACTTATATGGTCTTGCTTGTTAATTTTGACTAATTTTGTTTGCTTAAACTGGCGTGGCAGGTTTTTCAATTGATACTTCTTGCTTAGTTCAATATTTTTCTCAAGTTAAAAGTTTCTTTTATTAGGCTTTGCCTTAGGTCTTCTTTCCTTCATATTTTTTTTTAAATTGTAAAAAAGTATGTTACTCTTATAAATTATTTGTATAAACTCACTCATACAACCTATATGATATTATTGAATTATTGTCACATCATTCACATTAATTAATGTAATTAAAATTTAACATTTACTCATGCAATTAACTCATGATATCAATTTATATTTATAAGTTTGTAGGAATAATATTATTCTATTACAAATTAACAGTATGAAGGTCTAATTTTGGCATGACAAATGGGCTTTCCTAATTTCTATTTATTAGCGCTTCAAACTTAGGCCTTTGAAGCTTTATAAGTTCTTCCGTGGCATATATATCCTTAGAGTTAGAGATGGTTATCTATATTTTTGGCATCGTAAATAACTTTATACCAAGCATCGAGCTTAGGGTTGGCAATGGGGCTGGATGGATCCAGGGCAGTAAGTACCATCCCCATCCTACTGAACTTTTTTATTTTTGTCTCACCCCACCTCACCCTATTGTCTCGCAACCAAGTGGGGTGGGTCGAGGTGGGTCGGCGCATGACAACATTTGAAAGAGAAGATTTCAACCTAGACCGCCCCGCTCCATCCCAACCAATTTATATTTTATTAAATTATTTAATCTAAAATATATTTATATGTATAAGCATTATTTAAAAACTAAAAAAATATATTCAATCTGGCTCATTCCAAAAAATATATATACATACATCTATAAATTTTAAAAATAATAATAAATACAATTTATTCGTAACCTAAAATAAAATACATACACACATGATGTATATCCTAAAATGTTTCATAATCAAATCTAATTATCCAACAATCATTAAAACTCAAAAGAAATAAAGTTAATTTATATTATATTAAAAAAATTCATTAATCATAAAGTTTATATAAGTTTTTATTTATAGTGGCATTGTGTAAGCTAAATTGTGATTGTACAAATTAGTTATATCGTCTAAAAAAAAAATGATCACTAATTACCATTTGACTTTATTATTAATAATGTTACATACTCTATTAGCAATAATGTTAAAAGTGTATTATTACTTATGAACTAGTTAATTGACAATTTTTTAAATAATTGATAATACAATTAAATAATTTTACAATAGCATGTCGATTTAATTTCTAGCTAATAACAATAATATGATTGACATATACCAATTAATTAACATTACATATATATATACACATACATGTATATATGTATATATATGTGAAACATTAATATTCAATTAATTAATTGAAATTATGATAAATCATATGTTTGAGGATATACGATTGTTCTTATCATATTTCTATTTACATATTTTGAAAATAATATATTGATTATATTAGAGGTATACATTTTAGAAACAATCTTATTAATATTGCAATAATTTAATTAGTACTTAATAATCTATATTGGTATATATTATACAAATTTAATTACTATAAAATACAAATATATTATTTTGTCATTATAACATAACTAAATTGATGTTAATATACTAAAAGATTCATAATTATTAATTAAAATGTGACATTCGTCAAAAAATTTTTATTGTTTATAAAATTATAAGGAATTCACATATACGAGAAGTTTAATAAAAATAACCTTAAGAATTTAATCAATCCCAAAATTTTAAAACTTTACAAAAATACCCCTATATCATACGAGACACAGGGTAACTAGTTTAAAGGGCTAGACACGGGATTCATTTTTTTCTAGGATTCATTTTTTTACATTAATTATTCTGACATAAAAATTTCTAAAATATTTACCTTTGTGTCTGTAGGATAAATATATATATTATATTTAACAACATTCCATGTGTATAAATTCTTCACAATCTAGGCATCATTATAAGAAAATTCATAAAAATACTAGATAATATTTCATATATCAACTATTTCCTTCTAAATTTATTTATATTTTCTATCTAAATTTCATATATAAACTATTTCCTTCCAAAAGTATTAATATTTTCTATATAATTTTTTTGTTTTCAAAATCTTGCCTGGGCTGCAGGCCAAGCCAGCCACCCCTCCTCTGCCCCTGTATATCTAATTAAATATCGCTAGCTAAATATATTTTTAGTTTGATTTTTTTCAAATTTTTTATTCATCTAATATTTTAATCAAAGTTTAGGGTTATATTTATTATTAACCCCAAAAAATATTAATATTTATATAAATGAGTACTTCTACACATACAATCAATATACAACCAAATTTATACAACATGATTTAATATTATTAGATAAATAAAATATCAATAATAAATATTTGGTAACCACTATTCATACATGCAATGAGATTTTTTCACATTGGGTTGTATAAAATTGGTTACATAAATTGGTTATATGTATAAAATTATTTTGTATAAAATTATTTTAATTTTTTATATACAAATTTAATATAAAAACCGATACGGTGAAAATTGATTAGAAGAGAAATTTTAAAAAATTAATAACTTTAATTAGGGTAAATGATATAATACTTATACAATAATATCATTGAATTTATATAAATAATCTTGTATGAATATTTCGTAATTATATGAGGATCTAGAAATATATGAGCACGCCTCGTGACGATGTGACATTTCTTGTTAAAATGCGTTTCTATTAACGAGGGTTGCTATTTAAACTCTTATCTCGACTGCTCTTCTTCTATTCTACTAATTATTGTTGCTCTTGGAACTCTATCTCTTCGCTGTTCTTCTTCTATTCCGTTCTCTCATGGCTATGATTTTTTCATTTTCTATTTCTTGATGTTAACCACTTTGAAGCTATGTGTAATACAACTCATCTTGACTTTAGAAAATTCTTAAACTACTCCATTGATAAAAGTTATTGTTTTCATTTTATTTTTTTTAAATTATCTTTTGCCCTTTTATGTATCTTAAATTACAACTCGTCGTAAGAACGAAACGGATGCTATGAATATTACATAGTCCTCATATTAGTACTAATATAATTCTAAGTTAGGATAATTTTTACCATTATTTAATGGTGAAATTTCTATTTATTTTACTCTTTAACATATGAAATCAAAAGATAAAATGGAAAATCATGAGCTTTTTTCGGTAAGTTTCAAAACTTGAAGGGGGAAAGTGATTCTGGATCAAACCTTAAGGGAACTTTTAGCTTATGATTTTTGTATATGTTAAATGGCGACTATAAAACAACCCCAAGGTAGTTGACAGCCCGCTATGTTTCCCACATATAACAACCAACTGCCAAACGAACAATTGATCATCTTTGATTTTTACATTTTTTAAACTTGAAATTCGTAGAAAATCATTTTGTATGTCAATTTTACCCTCATCAATGGTGAGCAAACAATTTAATATCAATAAAAATAATTTAAAAATTTAAAAATAATAGAAGTTGCAACTTTCCATGCCACATCATCAGCGAAACATCTACTAGCATCATTACTCCACCCACAACAAAGTGCACCATCAACAACCTCACTCACTGCTTTATATGTCTCATTTCCTTAAGCTACAAATTATGTTCTCAGTAATCGATTCTTGTTTCAACCAAAGAAAATGAACGAAATTTCAAGAATAAAGCTCAAATTGGTCGATTTCATGGTTGAGAAATCTATGGAGTGAAAAGGAATGTCATTATACTTTCTTTCTTTCTTTTTCATTTTTTTTTTAGAATGCTTTCAACAAAAGTTTTTTGTTGAGTTGTATATATATATATATATATATAGAAGCAGTGAATGATTTGTAAGTTTAACTTTAATTGAATACCATAATAGAAAGAGAGGAGTTTTATTAGTTTCCCCAAGAGAGAAGTAGAACAGAACGAGAGGAGTTTCATTTGTTTCTAGTTTTTTTTTCTCGATTTATTTTTTATCTTTTAACAAATTTATATGTTGCTATATTGATTTGTATAAAGAGTATTAATTAAATACCGATTCTACCCTTTACCCAAATTTTTTCACATAGTCAAAGACAGTCAATCATTAGATCAGTGGTTGGTTGTTATATTTGCAAAATATGATTGGTTCATTGTTATTTTTAGAAATATATGGCATTTTCGTTATTTGACCAAACCTTAGGGGCTTTGCCAAAGACCTCATATAAAGGGTTTTACAATTAAATTTCACTCTTAAATTTTCTAACAAATTATATTTTCTTCAAATTTCAAAAAAGAATTAATTAATTCTCTTCTTGTTCTTCTTTAATTTTGAAATTTTTACTTTACGCATGAGCCTATGTTACTAAAGTACTAAAATCAAGAGATTGGTGAAAGTATACAGAAAATCATGAGATAATTTGTCATGTTTTAAACTTTAGGGGGTTATTCAGGCTTTACCCTTTCATACAAAGTGGGGGTTTTGAGGGATTACATTATAACCGTACGTTTCACTCAAAAATTTCCTAAAAAAATCTTCCAAAAAATGTTTAAGTCCCACAACCGTGAAAGTCAAAGTCCAACATTTTGCCCTGAACACCCCCAGAACCAGAAGAAAGAGAAGACTAAACTCTTAAACGGTCTCCTGCAACCATTCATTGCCCAACAACAAAACACCACTTGCCACTTTCTCTCTTTTATCATTAAATTTTGCCAAAAAAAAACTCAACTTTCACATGGATTCATCCGCCACCGGTGAAAGACCTTCCTCCGCCAGAGCCCAGCTGCAAATCCAGGGTCCACGGCCTCCACCTCTCAGCATCCACAAAGAGTCTCACAAGATCAAGAAGCCGCCAAGACCACCACAACACGCAGCAGGACCCCAGCAGCCAGTCATCATCTATGCTGTATCTCCAAAGATCGTCAACGTAGCAGTCGCTGACTTCATGACTACAGTTCAACGCCTT
This sequence comes from Boswellia sacra, assembly GCA_013180625.2. Lineage (NCBI taxonomy): Eukaryota > Viridiplantae > Streptophyta > Magnoliopsida > Sapindales > Burseraceae > Boswellia > Boswellia sacra. Next base: position 53,381 of record SNVD02001388.1, on the reverse strand, counting down.
ACCGGAGTCTCCTCCGACGACTTCTCCCGCGGAGGAGATGTGTCTCCTGCAGCAAGGCTGGCGTCCACTGAGAAAGTTGTGATCAGTCCAAAGGACAAAGGTGGCTGCAGCAGTACTGCGGCTGCTATTGATGAGCTAGCACAAGAAGGGCTGGAAGTTGGTCGTCCGGGGATCTTGTCGCCGGCGACTCTGCCGCCGTTGATGCAAGACATGTACTTCTCACCAGTGACTGACCCACTTGGGTTCTCTGGGTTATTGGCAAGTCCTGGCTTGTTTCCGGGAGCTATGGGTTCTCCAATTCTATCACCAGATTTTTTTGGTCAAATTTGGAACTTTTAGCTAGAAATACATTTATGGCTAATCGAGATTGATTTTTGTATTATAAAGTGAAGCAATTTTTTGTAAAGAGGGGGTTATTGATAATTAGAATGGGGAGATTAGCGGGTTTAGATTTCGGGTTAATTTTGAGTAGTCGTGGACAATTAGCAAAGTAGTTGGAGAGATTTTATTGTAATTTTTGTTGTACTACTTCTTTATATTATTTATGAGGCAGTTGTGCATTCAAGGAGCTTTAATTTATTTTGTGGGTCATGCAATTAGATGCAGCTTTAAGAGATCTCAATCTATCATATATAAATGGGTATTGAATAAAATTGTAAAATATTCTGTTATTATTAATTTTATGTTTTGAATTAATCTGAAATATTAGTAATTGATAAAGTAAAGGTTATTTAACTTCTATTCTTTTAATGAATGTTAGTCTTAATCCGAAGTAGATGTTGGCCCCATAGATGTTATCAAGATTCAAATCCCTTTAATAAAATAAACAATCTTGTATGGCATTAGGTTATTTTTAACCTAGTTACCATAAATAACCTACCCCTTGAATATTAAGATTGAATGAATTCCATGAAGAAATTTCTAAAGTGGTGTTAGCTTCTTGAATATCTGTCAAAAAGATAACCGCATGCGCTCCTTGAAGTCGGGTCCCTCCTGACTTTGTACATCAGGAAGTAGATCTATTACAAGACCAAATTGCTACAAAATCTCTCATCAATTGGTACGAAAAATTTATAAACCATTTAATGAAAAATATACATTGCATCCCTAAAAGCTTAACCAGTCAAAATCCATCTATCATGTGCAATGTGAATCTTCAACATTTGAACTTGTCAACAAGAGTTCACAGTGTAATAATCTCTACAAGTTTGCAAGCTCTCTTGGCTAATTATTGGTCAATTCACTTGTTTCGCAGCACAATTCCTCATTTGCGGCTTGCAACACTCATCATGACATCTATTGCAAACAATTTGTCCATTGCATTTTATGTCAGGATATTCTACTCGGGCAATATTCAAGAATCACTATCAACACCGTGGTGTCTGGAATAATCCTTTGTTCGAAAGTCTTCTGAGTATTTACAATTACCTAATAAAAAATACTTAGATGTACTAGTCCACCGATCATATTTCAGCCAAGATACAAGAAAAGACAATCTGCCTTTTTCAGAACTAATAACCCTCTAAAAGAAATGTACTCGTAGGGCCAGTTCCCAGTAGCTTCCATGAAACCAAACTACAATCGCCTGACAGAAATCTCAGACTGAGAAAGTTCCACAAAAGATACACAAGATCAGATTCCAAAGCTTGTACACAGTCAAAGTGTAGAAATGGTACCAACATCAAAACCAACAAGAATAGTACCAAGTAGGCATAATAACTTCATTAAAAAAAGAAAAAAAACCGCAGAGCAATTCTTTAATTGTGTCAAGGGGAATAATATCCCATTAATGAGTTTGTACCTAATATTGCTACAAAAACTAGTTCAAGAAAATTATGCACAAAAGTAAATCTAGATCATACTTTAACTTTTATTTATAAAGTATTTACTCTTACTCCAAGCTGCTTCAAGAGCTGAAACTCACTTTTGCTTCAGCAATACATGTCCCTAAAATCCAAAAACCAAGCCACAAAAGGAGAATTGTCCCCACTAATGACAGAGAAGTTCTCGCTCATGTCCTTGCCACTGTTGAATTCCATGTCCCACCAATTAATGTGCCTACCCTCTCTCCCTTTATGGCTCTTGATATGTTACCCGGTTTGTTTAGGTTGAAGACAACAACTGCATCAGGGAAACAAGCTCAGAAATTAAGTACCCCTTCCATTTAACAAATACATAGCCACAAACTTATAAATGCCAATATCAGTTCATTAAGTTATAAAATAGGTCACCTCAATATATGTTAGACATTTTGGGCATACCAGGAATGTTATTTTCTTGGCACAAAGTAATGGCAGTCATGTCCATTACTGAAAGATCCTTAGAAGTCACCTCGTGATATGTTAGAGTATCAAGAAGACGAGCATTTGGGTTACACCGGGGATCATCATCATAGACACCATCAACATTTGTAGCTTTCAAAACGACCTCTGCATTGACTGGATCAACAATCGAATGTTGATATAAAAATTACATTGGTGCACAGAAATCATTGTTGCCAGACACAGGTATAAAATCCAATAGTAAATCAGGATTATCTTGTTCTTAAGTATGCTTCGCATAGCATCAAGACCAGAGTCAAAGATGCAAATGGATTACATTTGCCCCAGATTATATTGTCTACCTCAAGTTTCAATATGGAAAAATATCAAGGCTTACTTTCTGCACAGCGAAGGGCTGCAGCAGTATCTGTGGTGAAGAATGGATTTCCAGTTCCAGCTGCAAAGATCACAACCCTTCCTTTCTCCAAATGCCTCACCGCTCTACGCCTTATATAGGGCTCTGCAACCTCTGACATGCGAAATGCAGTCTGGACCCTGGTGGGAATGCCAATACTCTCCATCGTCGCTTGAAGAAATATAGCATTCATGACTGTTGCCAACATCCTATAAAATTTGGTAGACCAGTAATAGGTAAGTTAATAACAGGAAGCTAAAATCAAATTAAGAGTTTCTTCTCAGCTAAAATAAATTTCATTTAGTGTCTGGTACAGGAAGTACCTTTATCTTTTACGAATGTGACAAACATACAACAAAACATTTCTATTTCTTAGTACCCAATATTAGTGATATAAAATACAATCCTATAATGTAAGGAAGCAATAATACAATTGTACATAGCACATAAAACTTCAACTGCTAGTATTCATCCACAATGTCATAGTCATTCATGCTCTAGATGATTATCTTTACATGAACCCAGTCATTCCAAATTAATTTGCAAGAAGAATGAAGTCTTAAACACAAATTAAACTTCTGTACTCTTATATATGACCAATTACATTAATAAATGAAACAAATAAACATTTGATAAATCCTGATAAAGAAGAATTACCCAATATAATCTGCAGATGAACGGTCAAGGCCACTACATCCTGCCCAAGAGGATCCACGGAAGATGTTTCCCCCACCAACCACAATTGCAACCTGGAAATTAGCTATAAACATTTTAGACGTAATGCAGCAGCATTTCAGAAACCACAACCTATCAATGAAATGGACTTCTAACCTAAAAATTATTAACCGAATATAAATACAGAGCTATTTCTAAACTGTTTATATATAATTCCTTAATCATTCCAAATAGTTAAAACAATGAAACCCTATGCTCTATAACTATTAACATAATGCATTTTTCCTACTCTATTTCTTAGTCAGTATTTTTAACCTTGTAACACTCAAATTGCTCTACACTGACTTATTATCCCCATGACTCCACAATGAATTAATAATTCCACAAAAGTCGACAATATCAGGTTAAAATGCAAACATGAGAATCAATAGAGCTACTAAACTAAAGAGAGAAAATAACAATTAAAGAAAAATGAATTAAAAATCATGTCAAACAAGGAAGGTGCCAAAAGTTAACCTCAATTCCTAGGCGAGTCACAGCAGCAACCTCTCTAGCTATGGCCATCGTAATCTATATTCAGAAAAAAACCAATCCTTCAGGAACCATAAGAAGAAAGATAACAGAAACCTACAAAAGAAAATTAATCATTCGCATTTGACCTTTGGGTCAATGTTTTGGGTATGATCTCCTGCAAGTGCTTCTCCACTCACTTTAAGCAACACCCTTCTCCATTTATAGGATGGATTGGACATGCTGGCTTCATTCAACGTCACTCCAAAGGGAGACATAGAAGACACTTGAGGCTGCCTGTTAAAATCAATGAATCTTCAAAAGTGTGTAACCGAGGACTAGCAATTAAAATTCAAAAGCTAAAATAAATTAAAATTAAAAAAAAAAACTGCCTGTGTCATACACTGACTTCAAATTACAGCTCATAGTCAGGGTACAATAAGAATAAGAAGAATAAACCAATGATTTCAATGCATTAAATTATGTACAAAATGATATGAAGAAAATATATTTTGAGAGACAATAACTCCCCCACAAGGGAATCAAACCCATAAGAATTTGTTTGCTAATGGACAATCATGAGTACAACATATACATGTTTTCAAGAAATATGAATGTCTAAAAGAAAGGAAATGAGCATAAAACAGCCCTCCTATTGGTAAGGAGTCATCTCCTCCAAGCCCTTTTAATGAGCAAGAGATGACACCTATGAATCACTTGAAATGAAATCCTGAAGATTAAAGCAATCTTAACTTTTTACGTACCAATGAAAATATGTAATTTACAGACTGCACATAGAAAAGAATATTTTGTCAAAGGAATGAGTATTTCTTTCCGTCATGCTTGGTCTAGAGAAAGCTGCAAGATGAGTTTATTCATCCCTTTTGGATATCAACACCCAAAATGTCATGTTGACAAATTATATAAGGTAAAAACACTTTCACATGGGGAATGATATCCTGATTATATTGTGCACCTCTTCCACACTAAAGCTTTCTTTGCACAGGAATCTCTTTTGCTTGACTTCCAAGTCATGTTAATCCTCATTGAAACTGTTTTCTTTTAAATTTGATTTTAAGAATACTGTTTTCATCAATAAAGTAAAATGCTAAATGAAAAAAGCTTATACAAAACAGAGCTAAGTAACCGACGATTATCATAGATAAAATATATTGAAACAATTTTTAGATGCTTGAGATAAGCTCAAACATATTTTGAGTTTTCAATCCAATTTGCCAATAACTCTTGCTCGAATCATTCACCCTCCTATCACAACCACCACCAACAAGCTTAAATAATCAATAAACATTTTCAAATTCATATATTGCAAGGAATGCAAAAAGTATCAAACTCAGGGAATAAGCTGCATTGAGGCATATAATACCATTTAAGCTAAAACTATGAAAACCATGGATTCTAATTATATTAAATACAAACATTTGAAAAGAAAGATACTGGTCTTCTTCCCTTGGACGAAGTTGTCGCCTGCTTTGGACATATTTCAAGCAAGCCAAACGCAACTGCTTAACCAACGTGTACTCATAACTTCTTGCAACTTAGAGAGCCCCTTAAATTTAAAACATCATATCCTCATGTCGTTAAAGTAACTAAAATATGAAATAGATAACAGCCTACAGACACAATTTAAGCACAAACTGGTTTGGTTTTGAAATCATGAGATTTCAATTAAAGTTGTTGCAACGTTACCACGTGAAAAGCCAAAACAAAGTTTAAAACTACAATATCAATGAATTATATTTCACCCAAATTCAAACTCTGGAACATCACAGAGACATTTTAACAAACACTTAATACGCATATTCCGTGACAAAGCCCAGCACAACCGTTATTGAAAATTAAACAATCTTTACCTCATATTTATGGGATTCTGAGTAGAACCATTTTCAGAAGAAGAGCAACAACTGAACAACAACCGTCCATATGAGGTCCAACGCTGACGACGACTCCGCAAAAAGCCATTTAGATGGGTTCTGAAAGAACCCAAAGAAGAAGAAGAAGGTAACAAAGACGATGACAGGTTACATGATGAAGATGGAGAAGAAGAGATGATGGGCATGAAAGAAGCTGAAATTGCCATTTACAAACTCAAAACACTCAAAATGAATTGTTGTTACTTCACTGCCGCCAAAAAGATGAAATTGGTTTGGTTTGGTTTTGAGTTTGCTTTGTGTGATATATTCCACAACAGATAATGGAATTTTAAATTTTTTCTGAAGATTGTTGCTTCTGTGAAGTGGGTCCAATTGGGTTCTCTTGGATAATGTTATTTTCTCGAGAAAATGACATTTTCCGGTAAAAAAATCTCGTGCTCAATGCATTTGGAGAATATCCGCTTTGTAATTTGTATCTTCTCTTGGATTTATTTTCCTTTCATTAAAGATATATTTGACATTGGAAAATAAATAATATAGTTATGATAAATCATTTATTATATAATTTAAAATATAAAATTATATTACAATTCTTATAATTATATATTATTCAAATGGAATTTATTGAGTTTTTTTTAATGATATATATTAATTAGGGGTAAAAAAATATTTTCATACTTAAAAATAACAATATACGAGAAATGCAATTGTCAAAAACAAAAATTATGCGAAACACGTTAAAAGTGGTTAAACAAAAAGTTATAATAATTATAAATATGATAAACGTATACAAAAAGTCATTTTGTAAGTGTACAAAGTAACAAATATAATGAACATTAGAGCTTTATTCTGGATGTTTTGAAGCTATAGACTTAGTTATATAAGATAGAACTATTGCTGTTATATCAATTATAATAAAAACGTAAATAAAATAATACAGAGGAGTTTTTACGTGGTTCAACTTAATCAAACCTACATCCATAGGCAGCCAAGCTACAATTCACTATGATATTAACGTTTATAAGGATTAGGACCTTACAGTCAATGAATCTGAATTCATTCACACTCATATATCATGTACAAATCTACGTTTTAATCTCCTATAACTTCATCCATAGTAACCAACCTTTTTCTTCACTACACTTCCAATAATTTGAGTCCCTCTCAAATTGTATTACAAAAACCTAAAAAAGTAATCACAGTCTCTAGTTAATCACGATCATGATAGGTGAATAAAACTTATGATGAGCCTACACTTTTGCATCATTCTCTTTTTGTTGCTCCATAAGTTTCTACTGATTAATTTGTTGTTGTTGCTGCAAAACTGAAGCAAGACTGTTAGACAAAGTTTGCAGAGTATGCTGCACAGATTCTAAGGATTGGTCAGTGTCATCCTAGCTCTTGTCGGAGGAGGCTCAACTTCCTCTCCTTCTTATTCTTCTTCAGCATTAGGATTAATTTTTTCTTCAGAATCCCCTTCATCATCTTCTTTCTGTTATTCCCTTACCCTTTTCATGAAACCATTGGTCGTAGGAGACTCTAGAGGTTCAATAACATCATCAGCTTAAAATTAAATGCCATTTTTCATCAAAATTCCCATTATAAGACAAGGGAAAAACAATATTCGGGAATGGTTCTTAACAGTAGTAACTATGTAATCATATATCCACATTCTCAAATTAATGATCTTACTCTTGCCTAAACAATATAAGAACTTGGCTCTCTCAAAGCTAATGGCAGTTGAATGAGAAGCAAGGGTCCAATTATACCTAGCAATCCTGTTCAAAATTCTATACCTAGGCAATAATTGAGATTGATTAATCTATTCTTGATCTTTTATAGAATAAACAGCAAGTTCTCTCCACACAACATTCTTAGTAATTTTCAATGAATGAATCTCATGATCAACTAAATAATCATTAATGACATTTGAAGAGAAATGAACATCTTTACCCCTACAATAAACTGGATGATATCTAACTTTGGAAGCATCATTCACATCATCAACCATATTTGCATAAAACTCTCTTATTAAAGAAATAGTTTTACTTCACTGCCTATCTTGAAGCAAAGCATCAATAGCTTATGTGGCAAAGGTCTCCACCTTGACAAATCATTCTTTCCAAAGCTCCCTGATGAACACTTAAATATATATGTTTAATAAGAGCTTAATTCATCATATTACATTAACAATGTCATTAAATTTCTCAACTTAAGCATATTTGTAGTCTTTGCATCTTTTGAATTAACTTTCTCTTAATTTTGGTTTTGTTGTAGGTTTGGTAAAATGGACATAACTTTCTATTTATAGATCAGAATGGTACAAGTCTTGATGTTTTGGAAAGCTAATTAAATTATCTACAAGATTGTATTTCACAAGCATCATCAAATTCGGGCTTTTAGTGGATAAAAAATAGCTTGAAGTGAACTCATCTGTAGTTTCGACCGAGCTTGATCATCCCTCAGTATTTTGACCATATCTCTTGATATACGTATCCGAATCATATGAATCAAGATGTTCTAAAAAGTTGAGAGAAATATCTATAATTTGCATGAAGACATGTGATCCAAATTCTCAATAAAAATCGGTGGTCAAATTTGGTGCACCTAATGATCCCAATTGTCAACAAAATATTTGACAATTGTTCCTTTATAATTTGACAAGTTTGCCCCTAAATGTATCTATAAATAGAGGTGTCTTGTGACCCATTAGGGCATCTTGGCCTTGGCTGGAATCACTTGTTATTGTGTTTTTCTTTCTTGTGTTTTAATGTTATTAATAAATTTTCTTTTTGCAATTTATTTTCTTTCTTGCTTAATATCTTGCTAAATTCTATTTTGCTACGGTGAAACCCTTGATATGAGAAAAGATTTTTCAACCCTTTGATATGTGCTTAATAATCATAATCTTTGTTATTTATTTTATATGATTTATATTTATTTCTCTAATCAATCTTGACACCACTCGTAAAGTGGAGGTCTTGATCCAGTGTCGACAATCCTTAGCACATCAAATGCTTGGATCCTTTCTAGATGTCGTATGGTTCTTCCTTACCGACACAAATCTAGTTAGGAACCTTGGTTTGTTGTAGACATATGGTGATTGGCACATTTGATACTTGAACCCATTTACAAGAAGTGGTATAAATATTGATAACGAAACAAATATAATTCATATAACTAAAATGGGCTACTTATCCTTATTTGATATATCAAGGGCGGATCTCCTAACCTTAGCTTTCATTATTATTGTGCTAATTTCTCTTAGCTGTATTTTAATTATTCTTATTTATTGTTTATAAACTTGTTCTTTTATTTGCTATGGTAGGTTTTACCTCCTAATTTTCATGGATGGTTTTTACCACCTTTTGTTTTTGCTTTATATTTGAATGGTCGGTAGCACTGCCCACCAACTTTACTTTTGTTGAAATAATCTTATTATTCATTTAAATCATTCATATCATATCTGCTTATCTTTTGGTTTGTAGCGCTAAAATTCCTTTCTCGTGGATCGACCCCGGCCTTACCGGGTTTATTACTTTGACACTCTTATACTTGGGAGATAATCCTTTTTCGGATGTGTCACTCCCCTGCTGAAATGTGGTCGTCAAATCTCTCATTTGCTTCCTCAAAAACAAATTTCTCTTCAAGAAAATAGAAATTCTCAAAAGCATTGAATTCGTTCACATGCATGTCATAGTCCTTGCTTTTTGCGGGATCATCATGATCAGAAGACCGAGATTCTTCTTCATCTCATGCTTTTAAAGCTTCTTCCTCATGATTTGATCGTTGTTCTTACTCTTGTGTGGATCAACATCTTTCTAAGTTTCTTGTTAAGTCGATAGTGACTCTTCTAGTGGTGGTTCTTGTGACAACAATTATGATAGTGAATCATGTAGTGCTGGTTCCATCTTCCTTGATTGGGATCGAAGTTTAGGTGCCATTGCAGTGATCTTGAACTGCAATATAAAAGGCCCTAACATAGGAGGTTTAGTCCAATTCGAATAAGGAAAGAAATGGGATAATCTTGAAAATAAAATATGGTTTCACTTATCCAAGAATGCTAACAAAATCAAATAATCACAATATCAAAACTCCCCATCAAATCAAGATTTTCATTTTTAAATTTGTCCTCAAGAAACTAAATTACAAAGATTTAGGCTATTAAGTGAATTAAATGCAAAGATTGCCAGCTGCTAAGTTGTCACGCCCTAAAATCTCTTATTTAGAGACTTTAAGGATGATTGATTAAGAAAAATAATAATAAGACATCATCAATATCTCACTTTTTTTTTTAATTAAAGATCATTTTCCAATTCATACATATATTTATACATATCACATGAATCCATTACAACATCTGGCTATTTGTTCAGGATAAACTTTACACACACTGATGACCAAACTTAGTACATAGGTTGATAATCACATAATAAAATTTTCTATCACGATTTAGTCTAGTCAAAACATTTTCCAAAACCATCGCATGCATGTAAACGTCAGACTCCCTAGGAAAGCTCTGGAACACCACTAGTACGAATAACTTTTTGTGTACCTGTGGAGGGAGGCGGTGAGCAGATAGCCCAATAGGAAAGATTCTAACATTATACTAAATCACAAGCATTCAAACAGTTACTCAATTACATAGTTACACAACCAATTATAATAAATCACGCAATCATTCTCATCCACACATCAAGGTATCACTTATTCACTTGACAATCAAAATTTTTCATCTAATGTTTCCCTTAGACCCATATCCAAATGGCCTATCCAAAGTCTAACATTTCAAGTTTATATTCGTGTTCCCCTTGGATCCGCATCCAAAATGACCCATCCAAGGTCCAACACATCAAGTTTATATTCGTGTTCCCCTTAGATCCGTATCCAAAACGGCCCATCCAAGGTCCAACACATTAAGTTTATATTCATGTTTCCCTTGGATCCGTATCCAAAACGGCCCATCTAAGGTCCAACACTAAGAATTTCATATCCATATTCTCCTTGGATCTGTTTTCAAAACGGCCCATCCAAGGTCCAATGCATACACTTATAAACCTTTCAATATAATTTCTAAAATAAGTCTCAAGGCAATATAATTTTTATGAAAAATCCAGACTTGTCAGGAGGGGTGCACATGAATCGGGTCGGTTCTGTAATTCTGCTCGACACTCGACACTTTCATAACTTGACACTCGACATTTTCATAACTCGATACTCGACCCTTTCATAACCCGACACTTTCATAACCCGACACTCGACACTTTCATAACTCGACACTTTCATAACCCGACACTTGATACTTTCATAGCTCGACACTTTCATAACCCGACACTCGACACTTACATAGTCGTGTCAGATTCACTCGTCACTCGATATCAGTCTCGATATCAGCCTACTTTTGAAGACATCGAGTGTCAGATGATGCATCCAACACTCAACACCATCCACTTGACACATAAGTGTCGAGTCGTGTTGGATTAAATATCAATCTCAAAAGATACAGAATTGTGAGAATGTTCTGATCAGTCAGATGAACCGTATCATTTCCAGATTTCAACCTCCAATTTCAAAAATTCACATTTAAATCCAAATTCAATGAAATTAGTGACCATTTAAAGTTTCATATGTCTATTTTCCTAAACAAAAGAAAAGTTATATAAATCACAATCCAGAAAAAATGCAGCAGCTCAAATAACATAGAACTGTCACATGAACTACAACTTCCATCAAGAACAACCTCTCCTTCACTTCATAAGCACATAATTTCACAAATAATTCATCATCCAAGCAACAATCAATCAATTTAACAATAAATCACATGCATTACAAACCAATATCAATTAAAACAACAAAAATAAATAACACGATTTAAGTATAGTGTTAGAAAATCCCTACTTGGTTTTCAAGCCTATACACCTCTTTGATTTTTCCCTTCTTTTCCTCTCTTTTTCTTTCTTCTCTTTTTCTTCTTCTCCTTCTTCTCTCTCTCTCCTTGTAGTCGTAAGACTCTCCTCTTCAATAGCCAAATAAAAGAAAAATCCTTTCCCTTTGGAACCCTAATGTCTCTTTTATATATACAAGGTATTAATTCATGGGCCTAAGTCCACTTATTTTCCAAACTGATGAACACTTAAATATGTATGTTTAATAAGAGCTTAGTTCATCATATTACATTAATAGTGTCATTAAATTCCTCAACTTAAGCATATTTGTAATCTTTGCATCTTTGGAATTAATTTTCTCTTAATTTTGGTTTTGTTATAGGTTTGATAAAATGGGCATAACTCTCTATTTATAGATCAGAATGGTGCAATTCTTAATGTTTTGGAAATCTGATTTAATTATCTACAAGATTGCATTTCACAAGCATCATCAAATTCGGGCTCTTAGTGGACCAAAATTAGGCGTGAAGTGAACCCATCTACAGTCTCGGCCTAGTCTGACTAGGCCTCAGTATTTGGACCGTATCTCTCAAAATACGTATCTAAATTGTGCAAATCAATATGTTCTAGAAAGATGAGAGAAATATCTACAACTTTCATGAAGACATGTGATTAAAATTCACAACATTTCGATGTCAAAATTGATGGTCAAAGTCGGTGCCTAATGATCCCAATTGTCAAAGATATTTACAACTAATATTTGACAATTATGCCCTTGTAATTTGACAAGTTTGCCCCTGGATGTATCTATAAATAGAGGTGCCTTGTGACCCATTAGGGCATCTTGGCCTTGGCTGGAACATTTTGGCTTTGGCTAGGATCTTGTATTGTGTTTTGTGTGTTTATGTTATTAATGAATTTCCTTTTTCTTACATTTTATTTTCTTTCTATTATAATGTTCTTCTAATTTCTCTTTTGCTAAGGTGAAATGGTGAAACCCTTGATATGAGAATAAGGATTCTCTAACCCTTAATATGTGCTTAATAATCTTAATCTTATAATGTTTATTCAATATGATTTATATTTAATTTCTTAATCAATCTTGACACCACTCGTAAAGTGGAGGTCTTGATCCATTGTCGACAATCCTTGGCACATCAAATGCTTGGATCCTTTCTAGATGATGTATGGTTCTTCCTTACCGACACGAATCTAGTTAGGAACCTTGATTTGTTGTAGACATATGATGATTGGCACATTGGATGCTTGAACCCATTTACAAGAAGTGGTATAAATATTGGTAATGAAACAAATATAATTCATATAACTAAAATGGGTTAATTATCCTTATTTGAAATATCAAGGGCGGATCCCCTAACCTTAGCTTTCATTATTATTGTGTTAATTTCTCTTGTATTCTAATTATTCTTATTTATTGTTTAAGAACTTGTTCTTTACTCATATTTGTTGATATTATCTTGCCATCTCTTCGAATCATCCATATCACGTTTGCTTAGCTTATAATTTGTAGCGCTAAAATCCCCTTCCTCGTGGATCGACCCCGGTTTCACCGGGTTTTATTACTTCGACACTCCTATACTTGGGAGACAATCATTTTTCGGATGTGTCAAGTTTTTGGCGCCGTTGCCGGGGAAGGTAAAAATTTGCGTGCAAAATTGTAAGTATTCTCTTTTCTCATCTTAGATCTAAATTTTTTATTTTTCTTTGTGTGTTCATCTTTTGCTCTCTTTTCTTCTCTCTTTCTTGCATGAAAATTTGGTCACGAACATCTAGTGGTAGACTTGTTAGAAAAACATCATCTTCCTTAGAAAACATGGCCAACAATCATGAGGAAATATTCACGGATGAAGGGGACAACCGTTCGCAACAAAATGATCAAAACCAACGAAGAACCCTCGGAAACTACATGAATCCGGTAAGGACTAGTGCACCATCTTGTGTAGTTTCTCCTCCAGATTCAATCCATTTCAATTTCAAACCAAGTTTTGTTCGACTTCTACCCACTTTTCATGGCCTTGACATGGAGAACCCATATTCGCACTTGAAACTCTTTGAAGAGGTATGTAGCTCCTACACTGACCTAAATTGTAGCATAAACACCATTAGATTAAAGCTTTTTTCTTTTTCTTTAAAAGATAAAGCTAGAACATGGCTACAAAATTTGAGGTCGAATTCCATCAGTTCATGGGATGAGATGAAACAACAATTTTTGAAAAAAATTTTTCCTACCCATAGAACAAATTCTCTTAAAAGACAAATTTCTGATTTCTCTCAGAAACAAGGGGAAACCCTTTACCAATGTTGGGATAGATATAAGGAACTACTTAATACCTGTCCTCACCATGGTTTCAAAACTTGGAGAATAGTTGCACACTTCTATGAAGGGTTAACACCTCAAGATAGGCAACTAGTAGAATTAATGTGTAGAGGAGAATTTAAAGAAAAAGACCCTGAGGAAGCACTTGACTTCCTAGATTCCTTAGCAGAAAAGGCACAAAATTGGGACACTGCTGGCACCTATGAGGTACCAAGCAAGGCCCAAACCTCGACATCCAATAGAGGTATTTACAACCTTAGGGAAGACCATGACCTTCAAGCCAAATATGCATCCTTAGCTAGAAAAGTCGAGGCTTTAGAAATGAAAAAGAGTGGTCAATTGAATTCTATTCAAGAAAATGTCTGTAACATTTGTGATGACAATGACCATTCTATTGATAATTGTCCAACTTTGCCTGCCTTTAGGGAATGTCTCCATGAAGAAGCCAATGCCTTGAACACTTTCAAAAGGCCAAATCACAATCCATATTCACAAACCTACAATCCTGGTTGGAGAAATCATCCAAATTTTAGCTGGAAAAATGATAATCATGCACAATCTTCACAAGTCCCTTTTCAAACACGACAAAATTTTCAAAATTCTCATGATCATGCATATGCTCCTCCTCCTAGGAATGACTTTGAAGAAACATTGCATTCATTCATTACAAAGCAAGAGACTTTCAATAGTCAAACTACTCAAACACTAGCAAATTTGTCAGAAACTCTTGCAAAATTTGCATCTACATGTAGCATCCAAGAGAAAGGAAAATTTCCTTCTCAAACATTACAAAACCCCAAAGATCAATCTAACTCAAATGCAGGAAATTCAAATAACCATTATTTTGACCAAGCCAAGTCAGTCATGACCCTTCGCAATGGTAAGGTTGTTGAAAAACACATTCCTAATCCTTGTGAGAAAGAAGAAGAATCGATCTATAAAGGACAGGAAGAGGCTGCCAACCCAACACCTAGCGAAGAAGAAACCAAATCCTCATCTGTGCCTCCATTTCCTCAAGCATTAGCTACACCAAAGAAGCCAACTCACAATTCTAAAATCTTTGAAATTTTCAAACAGGTAAAGGTCAACATTCCCTTGCTTGATGTGATCAAACAGGTACCTTCTTATGCAAAGTTTTTGAAAGACTTGTGCACTGTGAAAAGAAAACTAAATGTGAAAAAGAAGGCCTTTCTAGCCGAGCAAGTAAGTGCTATTCTTCAAAATAATAATACAGTGAAATATAAGGATCCAGGTTGTCCTACAATTTCATGTGTTATTGGAGACCATAAAATTGAACAAGCTTTACTTGATCTTGGTGCTAGTGTGAATTTGCTTCCATACTTGGTTTTTCAAAAACTCAATCTAGGTGAGTTAAAACCGACTTCTGTGACTCTTTTGCTTGCTGATAGATCAATTAAAGTACCAAGAGGAGTAGTAGAAGATGTGTTAGTTCAAGTCGATAAATTCATTTACCCAGTGGATTTTATTGTCTTGGACACACAACCAGTGGAAATAAGCAATTCAATTCCTGTTATTTTAGGGCGTCCATTTCTAGCTACCTCTAATGCTTTGATTAATTGCAGGAATGGAGTCATGAAGCTATCATTTGGGAACATGACATTGGAACTTAATGTTTTTAATATGTGCAAACAACCAAATGAAGAAGAAGATGAAATTGATGAGGCCAATGTAATTAAATCTATTGTGGAAGATCACATCCAAAAAAGGAGTTCTTCTGACCCTTTGGAAACTTGTTTAGTGAATTCGTTAGAATCAAGTACAGAACTAGAACATGATCTTTCTGATATGTGTTCTTTACTGGATTGTGCACAGGTGTTGGAAAAAGGCTCAAAATCAAGATTTGAAGAATTGGGGCAAGTTAGAATTGTGCACAGGTGTTGAAAGAGGAAGCTCCCAAGTTAGAATTGAAGCCCTTACCTGAAGGACTGAAATATGCATATCTTGGGGAGAATGCAAGGTAAGTTGATAGAAGTGCTTAAAAGGCATAAAAATGCAATTGGGTGGACTTTAAAAGATATAAAAGGCATTAACCCTTTAATTTGCACACATAGAATACATTTAGAGGAAAATGCCAAAACATCTCAACAACCTCAAAGGAGATTAAATCCACACATGAAAGAGGTCATTAGGGCTGAAGTTCTCAAACTACTTGATGTGGGAATTATCTATCCTATTTCTGATAGTAAGTGGGTAAGCCCTACACAAGTAGTACCTAAAAAATCTGGCATTACAGTTGTTAAAAATGAAAAGGGAGAATTATTGCCAACTCGTGTCTCGTCTAGTTGGAGGATGTGCATTGATTATAGAAAATTAAATGCCGTCACTAGAAAAGACCATTTTCCCTTACCTTTCCTTGACCAAATTCTTGAAAGAGTAGCAGGACACCCCTACTACTGCTTTCTTGATGGATACTCAGGCTATTATCAAATTCCCATTGCACTCGAAGACCAAGAAAAGACCACATTCACGTGCCCCTTTGGCACTTTTGCATTTAGGAGAATGCCTTTTGGACTTTGTAATGCTCCAGCTACTTTTCAAAGATGCATGCTAAACATTTTTAGTGACATGGTCGAGCATTGTTTAGAAGTTTTCATGGATGATTTAACTGTCCTTGGAAACTCTTTTGATAATTGCCTTGAAAACTTAGAAAAAGTCCTAAAAAGGTGTGTAGAAAAAGGTCTTATTTTGAATTAGAAAAAATGTCATTATATGGTCAATTCGGGAATTGTCTTAGGTCATGTGGTGTCTTATAAGGGAATTGAAGTGGACAAAGCAAAAGTGGAATTAATTTCCCATCTGCCTCCACCAAAAACAGTTAAAGAGGTTCGTTCATTTTTAGGGCATGCTGGATTTTATAGGAGGTTCATAAGAAATTTTAGTGCTATATCTAAACATCTTTGTAACCTCTTAATAAAAGATACTTCCTTTGAATGGACTCAAGAATGTGAAAATGCCTTTGATACATTAATTGGGCTTTTAACAACTGCTCCAATTATGCAATCTCCTGATTGGTCCTTGCCTTTTGAATTGATGTGTGATGCAAGCGATTATGCAGTTGGTGCTGTCTTAGGACAAAGAAAAGAAGGTAAGCCTTATGTAATATACTATGCAAGTAGGACTTTAAATGATGCACAAATGAATTACACAACAATTGAAAAAGAACTACTTGCGGTAGTATTTGCATTGGACAAATTTCGTTCTTATTTAATTGGCTCTCCAACAATTGTTTACACTGACCATGCAGCTGTGAGATATTTAATGTCTAAACAGGATGCAAAACCTAGATTGATACGATGGAACTTATTGCTCCAAGAATTTAACATCACAATAAAGGATAAGAAAGGAGCTGAAAATGTCGTTGCCGATCATCTTTCAAGACTAACGACAGAGACATTAATTGAAACTTCACATATCAATGATTCTTTTCCTGATGAATTTTTATTTTCTGTTGCTACTGTACCTTGGTTTGCTAACATTGTAAATTTTCTTGCGACAGGGAAAATGCCACCTCATTGGAATGCTCAAGACAAAAGAAAATTTTTAACCGAGGTGAAAAATTTTTACTGGGATGACCCATATCTGTTCAAATATTGTCCAGACCAAATAATGAGAAGATGCATACCCGACAATGAGGTAAGTAGTGTCCTTAACTTTTGTCATTCTGAAGCATGTGGAGGACATTTTTCATCTAGAAAAACAGCTGCTAAGATCTTACAATGTGGATTTTATTGGCCTACCTTATTTAAAGATGCACATGCATTTTGCAAAACGTGTGAAAATTGTCAAAAATTGGGATCTATTTCAAAAAGAAACATGATGCCTTGAATCCCATTCTTGTCGTTGAAATCTTTGACTGTTGGGGTATTGATTTTATGGGACCCTTTCCACCGTCATTTGGTTTTATGTACATCCTTGTTGCAGTGGACTATGTTTCAAAATGGGTCGAGGCAATTCCATGTTGAAACAATAATCACAAAACAGTTGTCAAATTCTTGAAGGAGAATATCTTGAGTAGATTTGGAATTCCTCGAGCCATTATTAGTGATGGGGGTACACATTTTTGTAACAAACCATTTGAAACTTTAATGAAGAAATATGGAATAACCCATAAAATTTCTACACCTTATCACCCACAAAAAAGTGGACAAGTTGAATTAGCTAATAGGGAGATAAAACAGATCTTAGAAAAAACGGTTAACCCAAATCGTAAAGATTGGTCTTTAAGACTTAATGATGCACTTTGGGCTTACCGATGTGCTTTCAAAACATCATTAGGAATGTCTCCTTATAGATTAGTTTATGGAAAACCTTGTCACTTGCCTGTGGAAATTGAGCATAAAGCTTATTGGGCCATTAAAACATTCAACACAAATTTGAATAATGCTTGCAAGTTACGTAAACTCCAATTGAGTGAACTTGAAGAAATCAGGAATGAGGCTTATGAAAATTCTAAAATCTACAAAGAAAAAATGAAGGTTTTTCATGACAAATCCATTGCTAGAAAATATTTTGAACCTTCACAAAAAGTTCTTTTGTACGATTCAAGATAGCATTTGTTTCCTGGCAAACTTCGGTCTCGTTGGACTGGGCCTTTCATTGTTAAAAATGTTTTCCCTCATGGAGAAGTTGAAATTGAGAACCCAAAGAATGGTAATGTGTTTAAAGTTAATGGACAACGGTTAAAACCATTCTTTGAAAATTTTGACCAAAACGAAGAGTCCATTGCTTTAATTGATCCTTTTTAAGGATTGATTTTCCCGGTCAAGTGGCGGATACGGTACTCCATGATTTTTAAAGTCGGTTTTTCAGTTCCCTAAAAACTGTTGCTCACCTTGCATTCATTTTCCTTTCTTTTCTTACATTTTCACATGGACAGCATTCTCTCAAATCTGCACAAACATTTTCCCTCTCTTCCTCCAAATGATTTGCTTAAAATTTACAAAGCTCGCGCAGAAAGAGTAAGGATGTTGATGCTTAAGGGTATGCCTATCGAAGTAAGATGGTTAATTGAAGCCAAGGTCTGATTTTCTTATGAATTTTCAGATAATCTTGTTTCTCACATGCCAGGTATGGGAAAAAGCTCTTATGCCAAAAAGCGAAGAGTGAAAAGGTTACAAGTTTGTCCCAAATGTGCAAGATGGACTTTTAACCAGCGTTGCCGCTCCTTGGGATATTTGTCTAATAATCGGGAGGATAAACTACAGTTCATCAAGAATGGACTGAGTAAGGAGTCTTTGGATGATATCCGAGTGACTCTTGAGACGCATTCTTGTGGACTTGTGCAGCGTGAAATTTTTAACTTATGGACACAATTCCGAGATGAGCAGGAATGCTATAGTCTTGGGAATCTGACTCAAAACGACCCTGTTTGCCAGTTTATAAGAAAACTGGATGGGAAGCATATCCCCAACTCATAGAAGGTGTTTAAGCCGTTTCTGACGTAAAACCAGAGGAAGATGTGAGCCACAGTCACAACTACCTGTACATATGCATGCGTGCCATCATTTTTGAATTTTAATGCCTTATAGCTGTCATTTTTGAATTTGTATCTTTTGTTTGACTTATGGTGTCTTATTTCATCATCTTTTTTTTGAATTTCTATGCATTATTGTCATATTTTTCAAAAAGCAACCGAGCTACCTATTTAGATGTCATCATTAGCATACCTTTTTGCACTCCATAAATACCACATCTCTTGTTCTCTTCTTCACATATAGTTAGAGAGTTGCATAGAGATGGAGGGAACTTCAAAACGTCGAATCCAAAGGATATGTGTATTCTGTGGACCTCCCCCATTAACCCAACCCAAAGCTGTTGGTAGGCTACTGGCTGAAAGAAAGATTCATGTGGTTTATGGGGGAGGTAGCCTCGGGTTAATGGGTTGCGTATCAACAGCTGCACATGTAGGAGGTAGTCAAGTGTTAGGAGTTATTCCTAAAGCTTTGGCTGTAGAAAGCATTGTTGGAAAAACGGTTAGGAAGGAGTTACAGGTCTCATCTATGCATGAACGCATGGCACATATGCTTATCAATTCAAATGCCTTTATTGCTTTACCAGGTGGCTTTGGGACTTTTGAAGAAAATTTTCAAATTGCCTCTTAGGCCCAACTGAATCTCCATAAAAAACCCTTAGGTTTGTTGAATGTTAAAAATTTCTTTGATCCTTTGATAAGTTTTGTTGATGCAGCTGTGGAACAAAATTTTATCTCTCATTCGGCGAGAAAGATCCTTATTTCTGCTACTACTGCTAGTGAACTACTTGACAAGTTACAAGCATTCGAGTATGAATCTGACCCAGCCATAACTCAAATTGATTGGTCAGGGGAACAAAACAAAAAGCGCAGATTGGATCTGAATCTCCGTTTGTAATTCTTCTTTGTCTTTTATTTTATTTTTAGCATTTTATTTTATGAGTCTTTCAGGTTATCTCTCTTGAATAACAGAAGCTTCAGGTAATGTCTCCTATACTTTATCTCTCTACATTTAAACATTGAAGACAATGTTTCATTTGGTTGGGGGGGAAGGATAGTAGACATAAGTGTGTCTTGAATTTTCTTTTTTCTTGCAAAAAAAAAAAAGTGAGTTAGTAATTAGATTCAGAGTGCGGCGTAA
The DNA here is from genome assembly GCA_013180625.2 of Boswellia sacra. Taxonomy (NCBI): domain Eukaryota; kingdom Viridiplantae; phylum Streptophyta; class Magnoliopsida; order Sapindales; family Burseraceae; genus Boswellia; species Boswellia sacra. The sequence goes on along the minus strand of SNVD02001388.1, from coordinate 32,773 downwards.
GGAGTTCAAATCCTCTTGAGACGCATTCTGGGTCAGGAATGGCAGAGTAGGGAGGGCCAGTTTGAACTCTTGAAAGCCATTCTAACCAATTTATCATTTTATTTTGATCTTGTGAACTCATTTTAGCTAACTTGATATTATTTAGTCTTGATTTTTGAATTTTATAACAAGGAGGTCTTATTCATTTCACTTTGAATTATTCAAATCTATGAACTCTCACAACCTTATCATTTAAAAAATTGTGTGCTTATGTACTCATTAAGCAAGTATTCATGAACCTTTCTTCACACACACACATATACCTTGATGCATGATTGTGGATGGCAAAATGAAATGTTGTAATATTGAGTTCTTTTGTTTTGTTTAGGATAACAACACAAAGGAAAGGGAAAGTTAAAAAAAAAAGTGAAAAAAAAAGTGAAAAAAAAAGAAGATAGAATTGTGGATAAGTTTGGTCTCGTAGCCTCCTTAATTCGAGCAATTAAGCCCGAGGAGTGCCTCAACACCTAATACCCTAAGACCAACTGGTTTGGGAGCTATTGGCCCAAAGTTCGCTACATGGATTAAGGAGAAAGCTTAATGGGATTGAACATTACACTATTCACAAGTTTCTAAGCAAAAATAAAGCATCGGCAACCCGAGTCGTTAAGCTCGAAGGGGTGTCTTAACACCTAATGCCCTAAGGCCAACTGGTCTGGAAGTCATTAGCCTAAGGCTCGCTACATGGGTTAAAGATGCATTCCTTTAAAAAAAAAGGAAAAAAAAAATATATATATATATATATATAATGAATAAATGCCTCTTACCTAAGGTTGTTAGCCTTAACAAATATTAGAACCGATATGGCTTCTTTCTAATAAGCCCCATAGTCATGTGTTGACTGAGCACAAAAAGAAGGTTTATAGATATCTTGACCGAAGGATACATGAGTCATAAAAAAATAATAATAATTGATTGAGAGTTTGTTTATTTGGATAAAATCAAGGAGAGTTCAATAATGACTACCTTAGATGTAAAATTCTATAAATCACTTCTAAATAATAACGCTTTAATTGCTAGGGACTAGCAATAAGCTAGTTGGAGGGTGTGATGAACACTAAATATGTATGTTTAATAAGAGCTTAGTTCATCATATTACATTAATAGTGTCATTAAATTCCTCAACTTAAGCATATTTGTAATCTTTGCATCTTTGGAATTAATTTTCTCTTAATTTTGGTTTTGTTACAGGTTTGGTAAAATGGGCATAACTCTCTATTTATAGATCAAAATGGTGCAATTCCTAATGTTTTGGAAAGCTGATTTAATTGTCTAGAAGATTGTATTTCACAAGCATCATCAAATTCGGGCTCTTAATGGACCAAAATTGGGCTTGAAGTGAACCCATCTACAGTCTCGGCCTAGTCTGACCAGGCCTCAGTATTTGGACCGTATCTCTCAAAATACGTATCCAAATTGTGCAAATCAATATGTTCTAGAAAGCTGAGAGAAATATCTAAAACTTTCATGAAGACATGTGATTAAAATTCTCAACATTTCAGTGTCAAAATTGATGGTCAAAGTCGGTGCCTAATGATCCCAATTGTCAAAGATATTTACAACTAATATTTGACAATTATGCCCTTGTAATTTGACAAGTTTGCCCCTGGATGTATCTATAAATAGAGGTGCCTTGTGACCCATTAGGGCATCTTGGCCTTGGCTGGAACATTTTGGCTTTGGCTAGGATCTTGTATTGTGTTTTGTGTGTTTATGTTATTAATGAATTTCCTTTTTCTTGCATTTTATTTTCTTTCTATTATAATGTTCTTCTAATTTCTCTTTTGCTAAGGTGAAAGGGTGAAACCCTTGATATGAGAATAAGGATTCTCTAACCCTTAATATGTGCTTAATAATCTTAATCTTATAATGTTTATTCAATATGATTTATATTTAATTTCTTAATCAATCTTGACACCACTCGTAAAGTGGAGGTCTTGATCCATTGTCGACAATCCTTGGCACATCAAATGCTTGGATCCTTTCTAGATGATGTATGGTTCTTCCTTACCGACACGAATCTAGTTAGGAACCTTGATTTGTTGTAGACATATGGTGATTGGCACATTGGATGCTTGAACCCATTTACAAGAAGTGGTATAAATGTTGGTAATGAAACAAATATAATTCATATAACTAAAATGGGCTAATTATCCTTATTTGAAATATCAAGGGCGGATCCCCTAACCTTAGCCTTCATTTTATTGTGTTAATTTCTCTTGTATTCTAATTATTCTTATTTATTGTTTACGAACTTGTTCTTTACTCATATTTGTTGATATTATCTTGCCATCTCTTCGAATCATCCATATCACGTTTGCTTAGCTTATAATTTGTAGCGCTAAAATCCCCTTCCTCGTGGATCAACCCCGGTCTCACCGGGTTTTATTACTTCGACACTCCTATACTTGGGAGACAATCCTTTTTCGGATGTGTCACAAACCCATTTAATCCTTACCAAATTCTAACACAAGCCCACAACTATAATCCAACCCAATTCTCATTTATTTAAACATGGTTTTACAACTACTTCATGGCCTAAAGCCCATCAAATTCAAATAAAATTACTCAAATACCCTTAGGCATAGTTTCTAATTTTTGTAATATATACATATATATATATATATATATACACATACATACTTTTTTTTGGAACTCTACATAAGTCCCACCACTAAAGAATTATTTCAAATTCAAACTGCTTCGCCGACATGGAAACCTTATACACATGGAACACAATCAGTCAAATACTCAGCTGAGTCAGGCCAAGAATTAAATCAAGCAATCATACATTCATAACTATACTCGTTATCTCAGTCTTGACTAAAACATCCTGACATCATGTAATTCATTATAACAAGGCATTTTAAAGGTGCATAAATATTTAATAAATTAAATTTAGATTGTTGCACTGTCATGTAAATCAAATTTCAATTAAGTAGTCAATCTCAACATATCTCCAAAATATAGAGAAATTATTCTCAATTGAAATTAAACAAAAATACAGTGGCTTTCACAAGTGTATGGTGGTAGCCTTTCTCATGTTGAATAAGCAATCTAAGCATATCTCCTTGATACACAAGAATTACTTTCAATATATGGCTTTAACTCAACACATACAGGTAGTCCTTTCTGTATTCACAAAAAAAAAACCTTCATTAATTAAGGGCAACATTGCTTCTAGAAGAAGTAAACACCAGCTCACTAAATGATAACTTAAAAGAAATTTCATGATGCATCAGATACCTTAAATGTGACTAAGACAGTGTTAGTTCATGCAATTGACACATACCAATTGCCTTTCTCAGCTTTTCAAATCTAGATGAGTCTAGTGCATTGGTAAACAAATCAGCTAGTTGGTTTTCATTTGAAACATGCTCAATATGGATTGTCCTAGATTCAACTAATTCTCTAATGAAATAATATCTAATGTATATGTTTTTAGTTCTTGAGTGTTGAACAAGATTTTTGGAGATGTTTATTGCACTTGTGTTATCACAAAAGATTGTCGTGGATTCTTGAGTGATACCACAATCTTTCAACATTTGTTTCATCCACAGTAATTGAGTACAGCAGCTACCAGCAATTATGTACTCAACCTTAGTAGTAGAAAGTGAAATTGAGTTTTGTTTCTTACTGTGCCAGGCCACCAATTGTTCCTAAGATTGAAGCACCCTCCTATGGTACTCTTTTTATCATCCACATCGCCAGCCCAGTCAACATCACTGTAACCTGTAAGAGATGAATTTGCGTCTTAAGAAAACCAAAGTCCATATTTTGCAGTCTCTTGAACATACCTGATTATTCTCTTGACTGCTGTCAAATGCTGTTCTTTTGGACATGACTGGAATAGTGCACATACACTAAAACTGATGTCAGGTCTACTTGCTGTAAGATATAAAAGACTTCCAGTCATACTTCTATACAGGCTTTGATCAACATCATTCCCTGCATTATCCTTTGATAGTTTGAGATTGGTAGCAATAGGTGTCCTCATTGCTTTGCTCTTGTCCTTTTCAAATTTCTTCACTGGGTTCTTTGCATACTTAGCTTGAGAGATGAAAATGCCATTATCAATCTATTTGACTTAAAGTCCAAGAAAAAATGTTAGTTCATCTACCATACTCATCTCAAATTCTCTCTGCATAAGATTAATAAACTCATTAGTTTTATCATCATGTATAGAATCAAATACTATATCATCAACATGGATTTGAGCCACAATAATATATTTAGATGCATGCTATATGAATAAGGTTTTGTCATTACTGCCTTTTGTACATCTCTTACTAAGGAGAAAGGTTGTAAGCCTTTTATACCAAGCTCTTGGATCTTGTTTCAAACTATAAAGAGCCTTTTTTAGTTTGTAAACACAAGTGGGATGCTTAGGATCAACAAAGCCTTTTGGTTGCTCAAAAAAAGCTTACTCATTTAAAATGTCATTTAGAAAAGTTGTTTTAACATCCATTTGAAAGAGTTTGAAATTTAACAAACAAGCAATATCAAGTAACAATCTAATAGATTCTAACCTAGCCACAGTTGCAAATGTTTCATCAAAATCTATTCCCTCGATTTGTGTATACCTTTGACCAACTAATCTAGCTCTATTCCTAATCACTTGCCTATTTTCATCATTTTTATTCTTAAAAATCCATTTATTTCTAGTAACATTAGTGTTTTCAAGTCTAGGAACTAAATTTCAAACTTGATTTCTTTCAAATTGATTCAGCTCATCTTACATGGCTTGAATCCAGGCTTCTTCCTTAAGAGCATCATTAACAGATTTAGGTTCTACAATTGATACATAGCAAGAAAAACTCACTTGATTCATTACCTTACTTCTGATTTTAACTCCATCTTCTAGACTTCCAATGAGAAAAGTGGTAGGATGTGCCTTTTGAATCCAGGTTAGGGATCCCTGGCCTTGTCATCGATTCTGATTTCATCTCTACTCAAATCAATGCCATCAAATATTTTAATCTCATCTGTCTTAACTTCTATAGTTTCATTCTGTGTGATTAGTTCTATATTTTTGCAGAATCTATTCAAGTTTTTCATCAACAGGTTTTCCAAGGCTTTTTACGACTTCTTCATATGAAAGTCTACATAATCATCACAGTCATCAAATATAACATTAGCAGACTCCATTATGTTTTCAGTTCTCATATTATAGATCCTATATTCTTTGTTATTCAAGGAATAACTAATAAAAATACCATCGTCAATTTAGGCATCAAATTTGCCAAGTTTTTTTCTATCATTGAGAATATAGCATCTGCAACCAAATACATGCAAATATTTGAGGTTAGGCTTTCTCCCTTTCAGTATCTCATAAGGTGTTTGACAAGTTCCTGGCCTTAAGAAAACTCTATTGATGATGTAGCATGTTATGTTTAAGCTTTTTGCTATTTAGCATTACTCGAGCCATCTCTTGCAATGTTCTGCATTACTTAAGCTTTTTACTATCCCATTCTGCTCAAGAGTCTTTGAGGCAGAAAATTCATGAGTGATGCTATGAAGTTTGCAAAATTTAGCATAGTTTTCATTCTCAAATTCCTTCTCATGGTTACTTCTAATTCTAACAATTCTTCCAATATTTATGTTCTGTTCATTCTCTAACTTGACATACAGATTTTTAAACACATCAAATGTACCAGATTTTATTTGAGAAAATTTACCCAAGTATTCCTTGAATAGTCATCTACGCAAACAAAAACATACATTTTTCTTGTAATGCGTTGAACCTGCGTTGGACCCATGAGATCCATATGTAACAATTCAAGAATCTTTAAAATACTAAGAAAAGAATTAGAAGCATGTGAACTTTTAATCTACTTACCTTTTTGGCAGGGTCCACTCCCAATGTCAAGTTTATGTTCAAACTTAGGCATTCATCTTAATGCTCCACTCTTAGTTAATTTAACTAAGTTCTTATAATTCATGTGACCAAGTTTTTGATGCCAGTATTCACTCTCAGAAGTTGTAGCATGCAATTCTTGTTGGAATCTCTCTGCAGGGGCCCCTCCTATTGCTCTAGCCATAACCTATGGCAGCTCCAACTCACAACCACAGAGGGCTACCCTACGAGGCTCAAGAACCATGCATTTATTGTTATTAAACTCAACAGTATATTGATCATCACAAATCTGACTAATACTGAGCAAATTAGCTTTAAGACCTTCAACATAAAAAACATTAGTAATCTTAGTTAAACCAATAACACACAATGTACCCTTACCCATTACTTTGCTTTTGACACCATCTCCAAATGTAATAGAACCTTGGCTGCATGATCTAAAAAATTTTTAGTAGATCTTTATTACCTATCAAATGTCTCAAACAACCACTATCAAAATACTAAGAATCATTAGTACATGCATTCAAAACAAATTAGGCAACATTAAATTTATTTGTGTTCTTTTTAACCCAGTTCTGTTGTGCTTTATGTGATTGCTTATGTTGTGTATTATGTGACTGCCTATACTGTTGTTCATTTTGATATAGCAGATTGTTCAATTTATAAATATAAGCCTAATATGTCCTTTAACTCCATAAAAGTAACATGTTGACACAAATTTTCTAATCACAGACACTGTAATTTTACAAATGAGATAATGTGCTATGAAATGAATTCTTAGAACTTTTGGAGGAACTGTTTTTACCTAAACTTGAACTTCCTTCTCCTGCTTTTTGTGAATTTTCTGATTTGCTTGAGATATCAGACTTTGATGATTCTGAATTCTGTGAAGTGCTTGATCCAAAAGCTTTCAAAAAGGTGGTTTTTGAAGTAGATGTTTGATTATGGGCTTCAAACCCTCAACCATGCTTGATATTGATGTTTCTCCCTTGGACCAGAATTTCATCTAGCTTCTTGATTTCCTTTGAGAGGAATTGAATAGAAGCTCTATGCTCCTTTAAGGACTTGTCTTTCTCAGCCAGCTCTAATTTCAGTTTTTAAATGGTTGCATCATGTTCAACAATATTTTCTTCTAAGAACACTTTCTCACATGAGACAATCTCGATTTCTTTAATCAACTCTTGCATTCTCTTATTATTTTCTTTATTCTTTTGAACTGCTACTTCCTAAGCATGATAAAGATCATTGTATGCTTTTTGTAGTTCTTTATTATAAGTTAGATTAAAAACAGATTTAGTATTAGCATCATTAGTCACCTTAGTTGTAATCGATTCAATTGTTTCTATCATAACTTCTTTTCCTTTATCTGATGTAGATGCAACAAATGCAATGCAACTGCTCTGTTGTTCTTGCTCATCTGAACTGCTTTCAGTATCACTGTCACACTAGGTAGCATTCAAACATTTGCCTTTCTTCTTTAAATTCGCACACTCAGACCTAATATGTCTGAATCCTGAACGTTCAAAGCATTGCACCTGCGGTTTCTTTTCTAGTTCCTTGATAAACTTCTTAAAATCGATTGCATTTTTCTCCATTTTCTGGCCTTTGAACTGATTCTTCTTTTTGGAATTCTTCTTGAGAAATTTCTTAAAGTTTCTCACCATGAGAGCAACATCTTGATCATCAAAACTTTCTATATTTTCATCATTTTCTTCTGCCTTTGAGGATAAGGCTTCTAATGCAATGGACTTATTTTTCTTGATTTGAGGCATGAATGTTATTTCATACGATTGTAGTGATCCCAATAACTCATCAATTTTTAGTTCATCAAGGTTCTAAGTTTCAGCAATAATAGGAGCTTTGGCTTGATATTTCTCAAGTAGTGAATTAAGTATCTTTAGAACAACATCAGCATCACTATAAGTTTTCCCCAACAAGGCTACAACATTTGTTATCTTATAAAGTCTCACATAGAATTTTGAAGCTGTCTCATCCTCTTGCATTTTGAGTTTGTTGAATTGGGATGCAAGCATCAAGATTTTAGTTCTCTTAATTGATGCAATCCTTCCATATTTGTTTGGTAGTGTCTCCTATGCATCTTTAGCTAATGTGCAAGAAGAAATAACACCGAATACTTTCAGATTGATTGTATTGAAGAGGGAATGAATGGCTTTGGAATTCCATTGAGCCGCATCATAGTCATGCTGATTCCAAGCTGATTCTTTTTTCACAATTCTGACACCCTCTTGATTAACTTGAGAAGGTGGACTCCAACCATTAACAACAATTTTGCACACCCTCTCATCAATTGCTTTAAGAAAGAACTTCATCTTAGCATTTTAGTATATAATTGCTTTCATCAAGAAGAGGTGGATGACTGATTGACCCTCCGTGCTTATGAAAATCCATAGCTTAAGAATAATGATAGGATTTACACAAGTATGTTAGTGGTCTGCTCTGCTAATAATTGTAAGTTTATGAATCTACAAACTCAGTTATGTAAGACAAAACTATTGTAGTTATCAAATGTAACAAAAACGTAAATAAAATTGCATAAAGGAGTTTTTACATGGTTCAGCTTAGTCAAGCCTACATTCATGGGCAGTCAAGATACAATTCATTATGATATTCATATTTATGAGGACTAGTACTTTATAGTTGATGAATCCTCATTCATTCACACTCACTTATTATGTGTAAATCTACGTTCTAATCTTCTAAAACTCTATCCATAGCAAACCAACCTTTTTCTTTACTGCACTTCCCACAATTTGAGTCCCTCTTAAATTGTATTACAAAAACCCAAAAAGGTAATCACATTCTCTAGTTAATTACAATCATGATAAGTGAATAATACTTATCACTACTCAAGCTAAACTTACACAACTTGCACACAAAACGTTACACTATATAAGCAAAAAGCCTTCTAGTTATCTATAACCAGCCAATTTTCCTTACTGAACAAGGATTCTTCAAGATCTTTATAAATCAATCATTCTCCTGTAAATCTTAAAGATATATAGAAAAGCTAAATCACGTTAGCATATTGAATAAACAAACACAATACTTTCTTAATGTAAACCCAAATCCTGAAAATATTATCCAGTTAAGTAACACATAAGTGTATCAATTCGAAATAGGAAAGTAATCAAATAAAATATTACAAGAATTATTCCCTCTCAAAATGCCAACACATCAATGCCATATAGATTAACTAGGACATATGTCAGTCCACGTGGCATTGTCCTAACAAATACTATTACTGATTTTATCTATAAACTTGAGTAGTTTATTTAGAAGCATTAGCTAGCCTAGTGTTAAAACAAAAGTAACCAAACTATCTCTTAGTCTCTATATAGAGAAGAAATCTTCTTAACGTAAATTTTTTTAAATGAAACTAGACACAAATTGCTAACTGTTGACTATGAAATTCAATTATTGAAATGATGATGAATAACCACACTTATCTTTAAGTTTATGTATATGTTTATTATTGCTAGAATCTCAAATCCTAATAAGCCTAAGCAAATTATTTGGACTAAAATGATGTATTTCTGTGAGAGGACCCATAGAGAAGCTTCAATAATGTTTGGGCTCATCATAATCATCATCAACATCAATGTTGTCTTCAACTTCCAAGACCAATAATCTCCTCTTTGCTTCCTTTGCTCTTCATTACCAACATTTTTATCAGACGAAGGCATGCTTTTAAGCTCCTTATCAGAGAATAAGCAATCTCTAGACTTCTTCGCTTTTTCAATCAAACTCGCCACATGATTAGCATGAGCCTTATTTCCTAAAGAGTGGCTCATCTGTTTCAGTATCTGCTTCCTAGTCAATTTATCTTCAGCAGCTTGACTGATTCGTTCATTTCTCCTGGATGAAACTGGACCAAGCTCAACATCATCTTTTGAAGTGCATTCCTCACATTTCCAAGCTACCTCTTCATTTCTGCTTTTGGGCAGTATCTCCAAACAATACCTAAAATTGACAATAGTAAATAAGAATATTAATTAAATTGTTTTCATGTTCATGACGATGATTGTGTCCAAAATTATCACACTCTTACTATTTGCAGCAAGATAGTTAGTATTGTATAGAAAGTGTATAGAAATTAAATGCAAAACAGAAATAAGAAAAGTAACGATAAATAAAAGGATCACAATGAGCATATTAAACACAAATTATAGCATTACTTTCAATTTTAATCAAAACTATGATCCAATCGAGTATCCTATATCTCGAAATTACTTTAGATCTATACTTATAGATGCCACCATATAAAAAATAATGATAAAATCTCAAAATTTTGATCTATTGATGATAATGTAATAGTTTCATTTAAATGTTCAACGTACCAATGTTGTGTGGAAACCACATTTCTCACAAAACTTCATCTCCTAGAAGAAGTTCAAAAGATATTATCACAATTGAAAATAGAATAATATTCAAAGCAAAGAATAACATTCAAATCAAAGAAGAAACTTATATGGTAGCTTTAATTTTCCTCTAATACTTTTGTTGAACCAAAAATTATAAAATTATGATTTAGCTAGATTAGGTTGTTAGTTCTTCATATAGATCTTGTGTCTGACTCTCCTACCATATCATGAGTTAAATTACAATAAATTTGTTGTGTTTACCTCACATATAAAATCATGCAGTACATGTGAGTTCTAATCCAATGTAAATAAACTTCAAGGTGAAGAGATGTTTTAAAAGTTAAATATTATTATTTATTGATCAATAAATACACAAAGGTCGTTAAACTCAAATTAACATCTTGAAGTACATAATGTTATATAAACGATGGAGGTTGACATGATTCAGCCATAGGCCAAAATAAGTTCACTACACTATTTGGTAGAAGCCAACCGGCAGTGAAATCTAAACCAAATTAACAGGGCCAACTATAGAAATGAAACAAGCACTTGCCTCTATTAGTAACTAAAACTAAAAGCACCAGGTCGAACCATTACTATGCATTCTCTCACCAAAATACACATTATATATGGTAAAAGTCTCCAAGAACAGGACTACAAAAAGTGACCCTAGTAGGGATAGCTACTTTCAACCATCTAATTATTCTGCTAAGCCAAATTAAATTTCAACATTCAAAGATTATCAACATAATAGGGAGAGGTTCACCTATACATAAATTCATTTTAAATTTGATCACAGTTACTTAAAAGCATGTTAGTCTCCTCTTAACTGTTATATTGACATTGCAGAGACACAATTTTTACATTATTAATGTGCAACACTTAAGGCCAATATCCTTTCACTCCACCAAATCTGTGACCTTAAATCACTAGAAAATTAATTCCTAATTAGAATTGATAGGTGTCTATTTATGTATCATTTTCATATCAATTCATCTATGTTTCTTTGCTATAATCCTTGGTATTTTTATGCTTTTGTGTGGTTTTGATGTTTGTAGGAGTTTTGGAGGAACTTGCACCAAAGTGAAGTAAAACCCTTCATTTTCACCTCTGCTAGTCAACCATCTTCTCGGATTTAATTGGGTTGATATACAATGAACCGGATAACATGTTATATATCGTTGGAAAGCTCTCGAAGTCTATTTTCTAGAGAAATTTACGGTTCATAAATCCATTCAGTGTACCGAAAGTTATAATCAAAACAGTGTGAGAAGTATAGAAATGTAATTCCACAAATCACTGTAGCATGTATAATACTGGACACTGTAGCAGTTACTGTAGCATATATATAAACACATTTTACGGGTTTTTATTTGAATAAACTTTAAGAGTGTTAAAACGTGGATTAGGCTGCTCTTTGGATTTCTCTCATCTCTTAGGTTCTTGAAGGGGTTTGAAGGCTTGGAAAGAGGAAGAATCAATTCTTGAGAGATGTTCATCAAATTTTTGCTAAGTTTTCCCTTTCCCTTTCATTTTCTGGAATGTCTCCATATTGTATTGTATTTGTATTGTCTCTGAATATGTGTAACTAAATCTGAATTGGTTGCGGGTGATTTCAAAGCCTTTGATATGGTGTTTGTGAGTTGATTGTGCAAGAAATTATTATCCAATTCTCTAATTGAAGTTGCTTGTATTTTCCATGTTTAATCTTATGATTACTTGCTGCTTGGTATTTTGGTGTCCAACTTGAATATATCTGGATATTGTCTATTGCTAGATTAGAAATCTTGATCCGTAATTGTCTTGAATTTCTAATCATTAGTAGCAACATTGTGATCAGAGATTGCAATTGGAAAATACAACCTAGGTTAAATAATCCGAACTTGTGTGATTATTGCTTAGATCAACCTATCTTTCTCATCGTAATGCTTCCATTGAATTAAACTTAGAGAGCTTGTCTAGGTTGTTTAATGGATAGAGATTAAATAAAGAGCTTGTTTTATTTAACAATAAAGTAAGGAAAGATTGGGGTAACAGAGCTTGTTGTTATCTACGGTTGATATTTCATGGTGTTTTAAAAAAAAAAAATTGAATGATAATTTCTACATTAATTCGTACTCCATATCTTTTGGTGGAAGAATGATCCCGTGACCAGTTTCTATCATTGTTATATTCCCATTTCAAGTAAGTTTTGCTTGGGGTTATTCATTAATTACCGAAGTATTCAGTTTTTCATCTAGTTAATCAACAAACAAAACCCCCCATTTAGTTAATTGTTGCTGGAAATAACAAATTCAATTAGAATCAATCCTCGTGGGAACGATATCTTACTTATCACTTTATTACTTGTGCGATTAGTATACTTGCTAGTTTTGAACGCATCAAGAATGGAAGTCAATTTTTCCCATTATTAAGCCCCTAAATAGCTGCCTTAATCACAAATAATAATCCATAAAAAGCAGTTCTTGGTCTCCCCGTTCATTCCCCCACTTCAACCTGCCTTAATGGTTAGGCAAATGACAAGCCAACTTGCATTCATCACTCCATAAATGATACATGCATGTGCATATCTATACACTATACTATACATATAGTACATACAACATATATATCTAGTCAATTGTGCACATTATACTTAAGTGCTTGTACATGTATTTTTATGTATTCCATACGTACATATACAAACATACATAAATATATAGGGCAAGAAAAATAACATGAAAAAAAGAAAGCGAAACAGAGATAGAACAGTATACATACCATTGCAAGAAGGGATTAAGCGAACTTAAGAAAACCCAGAATTTTGTATCAAATGAAATGTGAAGGTCCGGAGAATGTGAGTGTAGGAACAGTACTTCAGAAGCTCATGAATTGACTTTCGCCAGTTGACTTTAAATGAAAAATATCCGAATTCAGAAGCTACTTAAACGGAAAATAATAACGATCACATGTTGTGAAACTAATCTACCAGGTGTCCGCAGCAGGCTTTCGTGAAAGATATTCTATATCAGTTTTTAGATAAAATCAAAAACAATATTTATATTATATTATATCGAAGAAATATCAATTTAAGAGGATGAATTTCCATGTTCTGAGCCCTCTAACAGCTTTACAATACACATTTAAGCTATGAATAAGTACAAAATCTTTCGGCGCTATATACATATGTGATTTGTAACAAAAAGAAGGATAAATTTGTGATAATAATCATAAGAATTATAATTTGAAATTTACGGTGATATTATGTTATGATGATATGCTTGTATGTTATTATTTTAATTAATATCCAAAGAAGGAGAAAAATCTTAAATATTAAGAGCTCTAAATCAAACGTTTCTTTCATTTGATGTATTAATTAAACTTTACTTTTATAAAATATTATTGAATTTTTTTGAAGTTTTTATTAGTAATATTACACTTATAACTTATCTACAATCAATATTTTTTACAATTGAAGTTCGCAACATAGAGTTGGATAAGTAAAAAATGAAAATAAATGAAAAATGTTATGATAGAGTAAAAAACGAAAATAAATGAAAAATGTTAAATTTTATGATAGGTAATTATCCATTCACTAATATTTTGTCAGCTCATATTGTAAAATAAATTAAATGTAAATGAATCGTCACTACAAGAAAAATGCCCATATTTGGCAATTTTTGACCGCCAAATATGTATATATTTGGCGGTCTTGAAAGAGCTACCAATGGCACCGCCAAATATGGTCAATTTGGCAGTCGGTCAACCTGCCAAATATGCACCTGACTATACTTGATGGTTTTTGGCCGCCAAGTATAAATAGTTTTAACAATTAAAAAATATATACTTGGCAGTTTTTAGCTGCCAAGTATATATTTAATTATACTTGGCAATTTTTTGTCGCGAAGTATAAATAGTTTTAAAAATTAAAAAAAAAATATATATATATATATACATATATACTTGGCAGTTTTTAGCCGCCAAGTATATATTTAATTACACATAGAGTGGAAGAAATAATGAAACAATTGAAGGACCAAACATAGAATTAAGAAGCGAGAACTATAAATACAAGTGTAACTGAGAGAAATTGACAATAACAGGAAGGATGTGCCCCACACAGTCCCCAGGCTCCAACAACTTTCCAAGAGTTGCACAACCCTCAACAGCCAGTAATCGATCATAATCTTGATCTGTGATAAAAAAGTAATTACAGACTTTAAAACAACACAAAACTTGATAACAAAAAAACTGCAAGCATCCATCACAAAAACAAAAATAAAACTACATAACTCAATATATGTTTGTAGCTTACACTAAGAGTGCTTCTTGTCCCTCAGAAATATCATACCTTCATGCTCCTTATCTAGTCTCAGATACACCTTTGATTAACATGCTATATATCCTACTCATCAAATGATATATCATCTTATTAGTGCTATGCTTCAATGTAAGAAATACATGAATCGGCAACTATATAGATTGCTAGTACCTTGAGGTTGTACATCCAATAGCAATTATAAGGGATCCATACTTGAGTAGTTTTCCAGAATTTGTTGTTACCGTTTGCTTTTCAATATCAATGCTTGTTACAGGATCTTCATACAAACCATCATTACTATCAGTTCACAAATTACTAGAAATGGTCAATTCACATATGTATGGCAAGATTCATAGCACAGATTTATACCAGTCCGTCTCCTAAACTCCACACAACACGCAAGAAATACAAATTTGCAACCCTTAAGCATTAAGACAGCACATCACAGAAAAAAACAAAACCTCTATCCCTTTCTCTTTATACCACTCTGGAGTTTGCCTTTCGCCCCCAGATCCAACACAAGTATGAAAACCCTGCATAAATAAAATCCAAAAAAATTTAAACAGGACATCGATAATATCAATATCAACAAGATGAGCAAGCACTAAAAATGGAATAAAATAAATCACATGCGAGAATGTATACATTCAAGCCATAAACCATGTAGAGTTATAATCATCAATGTGCAAGATTTTGGCTCGGTAATTCTAATGACATTTTTGTAAATTAAACAAAGCCTCCATAAATGATTATCAAGAATAATCAAATTCATATGTTAAGTATTAAGCAGGACATCATGACATAGAAAGCAAATAATTAATAATTCTTACAGTTAATCGTGCTGGTTTTTTGTCTAGGGGAAACAAGTAGCCTTTTGTCAATGCTGGATGCTCATAAGGCGCATAAGCCTGCCACAATCAATCAATAAATTTTCACAATCAGTTATCCCCAAACAAAATTAAAGTACTAGTAAATGCACTCAAATCAACACTGGTAGTACTGATATTTTTACTATCAATCAATCAAGCTATCGCAAAGGTGAATCACCTCTTTACAGACAATACAAAGGCATCCATCGGCTATTCCATGCTCGACAAAAGTCCTAGCTGCATATCCAGCTACACTGCCACCTCCAACGATCACAAACCCACTTCCAATTAACTCAAAACATTCATTTCAGCAGATTAACAAAGTCCAAAAATAAATAAATAAATAAATAAATAAATAAAACACTAACTCCTGATTTTCATTAGCAAAAGCTGAGGAAGCGACGACTTAGCTTTTTCTCTGAAAGCTTCTCCCAGAAGGCAACAAAGAGGAATGGCGAATTTGATTGAGCGATGAAGAGTGAGGGCAGCAGAAAGAGAGGCCGTGCTTCAGTGACAGCGAGTTTGAAATGCTCGCCATAAGTTTTCGTGCTGTAGATGATTAGACAAAGAACAATACAAAGAGCTAAGGGTTTATTGATCGTGAAAATAACAGAAAAAAAGAGGTTCAGTTTGTGCAAGTGGAGACTGAACCTGTAGACATTGAATCCTGAGTGTTCGTCGCTTGGAATTATATAATAGCTCAACAATAGTAATCAAATTTACCAGCCAGTCTAGGCTTCCGTCCACATTCATTTTTTCCCTCAGCCATTAAAGAAAACGCTGCTATCAACAAATATTTACAACAGTGAGGTAAAGTACTAAATCAGTATGCAAAATATACAAGATGAAATCATAGTCCAACCATTTATCAGTGAAAGAAAAAGAATCCTATAGAAAAAAAATTACATGAATAAGTAGGCGTAAATATACTTCACCTTCAAAGTATTTAGAAAGAATATTCAGAAGTAGAGCACCCTGACCAGCCTATCAGATGCAAAAGTTGACAAGCAATTAGTACAAACATGTGGCAAATATCAGCAGTTAAAGGACAGTATAAAGCTCGGTAAAAACCACCAAGTGAAATCATTTGTCTACAATCAAACACAAGCTCTCCACATGTTGAAATTAAAGAATAAATTTTGAATCACAAGCAAACACCGCACTGCAACATAAAAATTAATTTAAAACAAGAATAAAATTTAGTTTTCCTTCCTAAGACTAGAACTCATGATTTTGTAACTTAAAAAAGGATAAAATAAAAATAAAAATAAAAACAGGTGCACCTTTGATTCTGTGATCTCTCCATAGCTTGCATGCTCTTTTGCAACAAAAACTAGAGCTGAGCTTATACGTGACTTCAACCCAGGAAGAATAGCCTTAATATGTTGTACTAGAATCTGCAAAGAGAATAACACAAAAGGTGCAATTAATAGACAATTTGGAAGTTTATCAAATCCTATAGCACACAGGCATGAAACAATCAATTCCCTTCCTCTTCAAAATAACTCTCAGTTTCAATATAAGAAACTCCACTACACGAAAGCATTATCAAATCCTAACACTCAACAGTCGCTACTTTCTGTTGCTATTCCAATATCATATCCAATTACCACATCAAACTAGAAAAGCTGATCTACCCCATAACACAATTCAGTAAATAAAAAGGCATCCATAGATCTCCATCAAATCAGAAAAAATCCGTTTTTTTTTTTAAATGAGATAGAAATTCAATTAGCACAACACATCCTATAAATTACAAAGTAAAATATTCCAAACAATGTCATTTTGGATTAAAAAAAATCAGAAATTCAATAAGGACAAAATCCTTTTTTCTTTTTTACACCTGAATTTCAAATCATTCACAATGTAATTTTGCATTAAAAAAAAACCAATAACTCAATTCCTCCTGACTCTCTGATCACACAACAACAACAACAACAACAACAATGATAGAATACAAAAAGAGGTACTGTCAAATGTTGCATAATAAACTCAAAGATTGGACTTACATTAAATCAGAGAGCATTCCCAGAAAAGAACCAAGGAAGAAAGCAGTTGCGTATCCAACACACATAAACACCACCATTTGTTCCTTACACCATAAAAAACCAACTCATACTCCCCAAACGCCGACCACAACCCTTCCATCACTGCATCCAAAACATAAAACAAATAATCAATAACGAATTTAAGTTCACTATCCAAACAGAGCCTAAAAAGAAAAATGAATTCATTACCTGAAGCGAGAGAATAGATGATGAGGAAGTTCTGCTGGAAGCGGAGGAAGGAAGAGGAGATTCCAAGGTCGAAGCAAAAGGAAGATGAAAGCTTGTTGGATGAATATGGAAGAACAAATATGGAGAAGAAGCAAGAAAGGAATATCAATATATGGAGAAACGGACTCGGCTCCCAAACGGAGCTCTCAATCACAACTCCCATTTTCTTTGAGCGACTTTGCTCGCGGCTTTGCTCGCGGCTACTCAAATCTCCCAAAAACCCTAGATCATGACTTGTTCGTAGAAGGAAATGTACGGAATGCAGGAGTGAGATAGTGACTCAGTGAGCCAGTCAGTGAGTGAGTGAGTGAGAGAGCGAGTGTCAGATCCGTATAGTACTTGATCGAGTTCTGCAACTACAAGTGCAACTGAAAGGAACATAAAGGTGTTGGCTGGAGTCGGCGCTGCATAATGCTGGAATCGACGATTCCCGGGGCTGCTACTGTCCTCGTGAGGTGGGGCTGCTGGAGTCGGTGCCTCGCGAGGCTGCTGGAGTCGGTGCCTCGCGCGACTGCTGGAGTCGGTGAGGTTGGAGTCTGCGAGTCGGGGAGGAGGT
This sequence comes from Boswellia sacra, assembly GCA_013180625.2. NCBI lineage: Eukaryota > Viridiplantae > Streptophyta > Magnoliopsida > Sapindales > Burseraceae > Boswellia > Boswellia sacra. The sequence continues at coordinate 14,494 of SNVD02001388.1, read as the reverse complement.
GCTGCGACGCTAGAGAGAACGAGAGAGAGACGACTTAGTTTAGGTTTTAGGTTAGGTTTGTGGAGATTATTTTGTTTATATAGTTTAGCAAAATTACGTGAATTTTTAATATATTAAAATTTTTCATAATCACCCCTAAAAATTACTTCTAAGTATTTAAACTTTATTTGTTTTCATATGTATCCTAATTACTTGTTAATTACTTGTCACTATCTAAAAATGTGAGAAATATGTAATATAATCAAAACAACAAGTGAGAAGTATGAAGAAAATATGGGTTTGACTTTCATATTAATGTTATAGTTCTCACTTTTTTAAAAAAATGTCAAATAAAAAAAATACAAAGTGATAAATATGTGAAAATTTCTTGTAGTGCGTAGAGATAATTTTATGTTAAATGTAACAAATAAAATAAATTAAGGATACTTAAATCCTAAAAGATAATCAAGAGAAGGAGAGAAAAAGCAAAAGTAATTAATGTGAGTTATTACATATATCTAAATTAACATTAACCATTATGGGTGAGGTCTAATGCTTAAGATTGCTGTTATCTTATTATGTTACTTGGAATTCATTGCTATAAATTCTTCGTTTGTATAATGTTAAATTTTTATTAAAAAAATTAAAACCACAAACCAAATAAATAGATATTCTGATTAAGATATATTATATTATGAACCTAATATATTTTAAGAAAAAAATAAGATATTATATTATGAACCTAATAAATTTAAAGAAAAAAAATAAGGAATAATACTAAACCTACAAACCATTTACAAATTATAACTAACTCTCTCTACAACTTAGGTTGTAAGGATAACAAAAACCTGGAGAGCACAGACCTGACAAAGAACTCAATTCCTCATCCCTGGAAATTTTTTTCGAAAGATCCCAGGGCCGATCCCGCGCCGGGGAATTCTATTTCTGACCCAGGGAGTTGATTTACGTGGGTTATTCCCTGGTTTTTATTTTTTTCATTTCCTTCATGAAAATAGTTAGCACTTTTGTTATCTTTCACATTTAACAATCAAAAGGCATGTGTGGCCTGATGGCATGGGGACGGGACCTTCAAGCTCTCTTGAACGCTAGTTCAAGCTGCCCCATTAATGCCTGCTTTGATTACTTTTGTTAATATTATATTTATAATTTTTTTTCTATTGAAATTAGACGGTGCTTTTGCTTATATTAATTATTTATTAAATTATTAAATCTAGCTTTATTATATTTATAATTATATTAAATTATTAAATTTTGCTACTGCCTGTGATTGCGTGTATAAACTGGAAACCAATAAGCATGCATATTCACCATATAGATCTTCCCTACTCTAAAGTCAGCTACGCAATTAATAATAGATGTTAATTGCAAAAGAAATGATAGAAGCGAAGCAGGCTTCAAGCAGGTTTAATTTACATATATCTCTCAAAAAAGATTTTTGACAAATGTATTTAATTAAGTTTCATGCATGACGAATTAATGTATTTTAAAGCAACTAAAACATGAACTTTGAAGCATAGTTATTTGGGTTCGGATATAGCCAGGCATTACTAATTAATTATACGTATTCATTCAGTAAGCTTCTAGAAGAACATCCAATAAGTTTGGAAATCTGACTGCTTTTGTGCAATTTCCATGAAAGCAATCTAGCGGAAACTACGCTTCTAATCTCAATAGTCAATGCAGTCATCTGATCGTTGCCACGTTCTCACCACTTTGATGACTGCATAAACGTGTGAAAAATAACAGTATGCGTGAGCTCCAGGCTATGATTCATTTGTGCTATGTTCCCAACTCTATCCATGGCCAGCAAAGAAATGTTTCATACTCATACTCTTTTGAGCTTTTTGTGTCTCATACTAAGGTAAACTTGCTGATCGACCAACGAAGGAGGTGATAGAAGGTGCAATCTGACCGTCAGTCCTTTCCCTCTTCTGTTGGAGCTGCTGCTAGCCACCAGAGGTGAAGGCTGTCCGTGAAGGTGAGCCGTGAGATGTGAGGTGTAGACGCTGTGAAAGGGAGGCGTCAGCTTAGGTGAGGTGAGGTGCAGCCGCAGCGTGAGCGTGAGCGTGACTGCGTGTGAGGCAGGCAGGCTGCGAAATGAAATTGAAATTTTAAGTTTTTCTAGGCTTTTTTTTTTTTAATTATGATCTATCATTTATGATTTTTTTTAATTTACAAATAATGAAATTGGGTTTGATATTCGGGCTCGGCTCATACTCTTGGCCATGGCCATCAATTTGAAAAATCTAAAGCTGCCCTGGATATGATAATTAAAAGTATTGAAATATTGGGCTGGGCTTTTAAAACTTTGCAAATTAATCTAATTTATATAATTAATTATTTCGAGTCAGGTCCAGTCCAGAGAGCATGATCCTGGCTCTTGCCCAGCCTCGGGCAGTCTTCAGAACTCCCCGTCCTTGGGCTAAATCTCTAGAATTTCGAGTAATTCCCTCGATGTTACTAGGCTGGAAAGTCGGGTACCTAGACCTGCCTGAGTACAATTGTCATCGTTACTAAGTTGGCAATCTTTTATTGAAGATATAATTATCATGTCATTCCTTATAACTTCCCTTATTTATTTTTATTACTTCTTTAGTAAATTTTTAACAACTCAAATTATAAGGAGTTGATCAAGATTTGGTTGTAGATGTAATGCTACTAAAAAAAATAATTTTAGTAGGTTGAAAATTCATATTTTAGGAGCTTTACAGAAACACGTTTTCAACTTATGTTTGTTTTTTAATTTTTAATTTTTATTTTTAAAATGGGTAAAAATATTTGATATTTTTTATTTAAAAATAATACACAGTTGATATTGATTTAAAATATGTTGATAAATGAACTTAAAAAAAAAGAATTTAAAAACAATCGCACCCAAAGTATGAAAGTTACAATTAGAAAGCCATATTTGTAACATGTTATGAAAATATCTCATCACTTACAAAATAACAAATCAGAATGCAAGTTCTATAATTAAAACAATACTCAAAGTAAAAAAAAAAAAAAAGGTGTTCTTTTTTATAAATGAAAACAACCAAGATTTAGTTTTGAAAAGTGGTTTTTTGAGAATGGAAACCTTCCTTATATTTAAGCTTGGGCATTTCATTCGATAGGTCCGGGGCCCCGGTGAGACCCGTGAGGTCGAAGAGAAGCTTGACCCCCCACCCATTGCTTGTTAGGGAGAAGTCTGGATCCCAATGGATGTGTCCCGGCCCAGGCCAGTCCAGGTTCGGGTCTGGCTTCTAAACCCGTCTGACCCACCCCGTCCAGCATTAGAAAAGGCTGTATTTAAAAAATTATAAAATATAGAGACTCTTAGTAATTTCAAATGATGATTTTGATAAGTTTTAATATATATATATATATATATATATATATATATATATAGATGTTTTGAAGTTTGATAAAGTACGTAAAAAAAAGTTTTTAAATGGAATGGATCCACTCCATTAAAATTTTTCTATATGGGTATATAAAGAAAATTTTTAAATGTGATAGGTTCACTTTAATAAATTTTTTTCCTATAAATTTGTACATGGGCGAGGCGGCACGGATCCACTGAAATTTTTTTTGCCCCACCCCGCCCTCTTCAGGGGCAATGGGGCAGGCAGGAAAAAAAATAATTCAACAAGTCAAGAATGGATATCTCCCGCCCCGCCCTGCCCTGGTTCCAAGCCTACTTATATTCGAAGGCGTGTTCGAGATTAATTAATTTAATAATTAGATAATTGTCCACATCCAAATAATAAAAGAATTGGATTTGTAGAATTATTTTTTGAACAGTTGTGCAGATAGGATTGTACTCAATTAATTCTAATTTTGTAACAACAACAAATATGTAATATAGTACCTTGAAGTTTGTGAAATAAACTTTGAAGATTTTGTATTTTTATTGAGAAAATCAATAGACTGCTTATGAATAATTATGCACAAACAATTCATAAAACAATTTAACCAATTATAAACAATCTCACTACTGTATGTGATTTTAATGAATAAGTAATTATCACATCATTCATAATAATTTTTTATTTATTATATTTTATTTATTTCTTAATATTTTATCAATTTAAATAATATAAATTACTATATTAAATAGTAATATATTATAGTATTATAAATTCCTTATTTAAATAAATTTTGAAATCCAATAAAGCCTTTGAGAAGCGCTATAAAATTTTTTAGATGTTAACTAACTTGTTAGTTTTATTATGTGTCTCTGTGCCCTAAAAACACACACTGAAATCTTAAAAATTTTGTGTTTTCATTATCACAATCATTAAAATCTTAAAAGTTATTTTAAATTCATTATTTTATTATGTTTCACATTCTATTAAAAACCCAATTATTTATATAATTTTAATGAATTTTTAAACAAAAATACATAACATTTAAAGCTTTAATATGTACCTTAAAACATATCTTAAAACCACCCAATTAACATATATGATATAAAAACACAAGTTGTTGACTTAACATAAAATAAGAAAGTGTTAAACATATTTCCAATTTTGAATTCAAGAAATATAGTGACTAACCAGACTAATTTGTAGTTGTTAGTTGGACTGTACTAGACGCGATGGCAACTTGATTTTATAAAGACCAATTTTAAAAACAAATTAATAGAAAATAGAAATCATGATCACTCCTCTCTTTAATATAATACACATAATTACTACAATCCGGCCCAAATCCTGATCAGCCGAAGCTATTTATTTGGATCCACATGCTAGGCAGAAATGTCTCAAAATTTTTAGGTTTTGACAAGATATATAGCAACCACCTCCTATACTGGTCAATAATCAAGAGTCGTCTCCAAATTCCAGGACCAACCTCCTCCTATGCTGCTTCTGCTCTTTATTAGAGACAACGCAATCAAATTCGACCTGCTTTGCTTCTTCGATCAAGGTGTGCACATGATCTCGAGCCATATTTCTAGGGGAAGCCAACATCTTTAGCTTCTGCTTCCTAATCAATCTAACTTCAGCAGCTTGAAGGATGCGGTCACTTCTGGGTGAAATTGGATCAAGGTTAATAGTACATTCTTCGCAAGTCCAAGCAACCTTTTTATTTCGACTTTTTGGAAGTATCTCCTGACAATAGCTAAATTTGACAACATTAAAGCACGAGCAATTAAATAAAATGGTTTCTATTTGGCTGACGACCGTGCCGAAAAATGTCATCCCTACTATTTAGATAGAATAGTCAGTACATGAATTAAATAATAAAAAAATTAAAGAAATAGGCAAAATTACGGATCTTAAATAAAATTTAGGTATCCTAAAAAAATTTTATGCCTGAAAAATTTTTATACCATAGACACTTTCTTGAAAAAATAACTAAAATGCCATTTGAACTCAAACTTAAAAAAAAAGACGCGTTTCATCGTAACAAAGAAGACACTCGATATGTCGAGTCATATCAGATATTTCAACCGACACTCGACATCATCGTCAGTGTTTACTAGACATAATGTGTCGAGTCTTGTCGGATGCACGGACCGACACTTGATATAACGTTATATCAAGTGTCGTTCCGTGCATCTGACAAGACTCGACACGTTATATCTTATGTCGGTCCGTGCATCCGACAAGCCTCGATATGTTATGTCTAGTGTCGAATAAACACCGACGATAATGTAGAGTGTCGGTTTAAGCATCCGACAAGACTCGACATGTCAAGTGTCTTCTTCATCAAGACGAAATGCGTCGATTTTCACCATTTTTACACCCATCAAACCAAAAAACACTTCATTTAGCCCCACAAATACAGAAAAAATACAAAAGATAAACCCAAACTCAAATTCAAAATCTCTAAAATCTATCCCAAATCCCCAAGCACAAAATATGTTTCTCATTCCTCTTGCTGCGTTTTCGACGGTGTCGAGGGGTATTGAAAGTTGGACAACAACAGACGGTTATAAAAATAGAATACGATTATGAAAATAGGAAGAGGTAAGTGAAAAAAAGAGGGAAATAAAGAGTTTAGAAATAAATTGAATTTCAAAGGATATTTAAGTCTTTTTGTCAAGAAAGTGTCTATGACATGAAAATTTTTTAGGATGTCTCCAAATTTCATTAAGAGCCCCTAATTGTATCCATTGTTTCAATTTTTCCAATAATAGGTACACACACATATATACATAAGGGAAAAGTGAAAAAATAGACACAATTAAGGACCTTTAATGAAATTTGAACACATTCTAAAAAAATTTTATGTCATAGACACTTTCTTGATAAAAAGACTCAAATAGCCTTTGAAACTAATTTATTCTTAAACTCTTTATTTCCCTCTTTCCTTCACTTACCTCTTCCTATTTCCATAACCGTCTACTATTGTCCAGCTTTTAATACCCCTCAACACCTTCAAAAACGCAATCCGAAACGCAGCAAGAGAAACGAAAAACTTATTCTGTGTTTGAAGATTTAGGATAGATTTTAAATTTGAGTTTGGATTTGCATTTTTTTCATATTTGTGAGACTAAATAAAGTGTTATTTGATTGATTTTTTTGTTTGATGTATGTAAAAATGGTGAAAATCGACGCGTTTCGTCATAATGAAGAAGACACTCGACGTGTCGAGTCCTATCGGATGCTTCAACCGACACTCAACATCATCGTCGGTGTTCATTTGACACTAAACATCTAGTGTCGAATGAACACCGACGATGATGTCGAGTGTCGACTGAAACATCCAACATGACTCGACATGTTAAGTATCTTCTTCGTCACAACGAAACACATCTTTTTTTTTAGTTTGAATTTCAAAGGTATTTTAGTCATTTTTTCAACAAAATATATATGACATGAAAATTTTTTAGGATGTGTCTAAATTTCATTGAAGTCCCCTAATTTTATCTATTTTTTCAATTTTCCAACGATAACAATAAACAAGGAACGCAATAAACTCGGCTCAATTTGATTTCTATATATGATATACATGATCATGGTATGAAATTAGGAACTGATCTAATCAAATTCGTCTTCAACGTAGATTTCCTGCAGGAACCTTACACTGCACACAGCATATAAGTCCTCTATGTAACCTTTATATCCACATTTCTTGCAAACATTATCCTAGAAGAAATTGAAGGGTATTATAATCCCAATAGAAAAACAGAATATTCAAAGCAAAATCGAAAAAAAAGTGATGAGGAACAGGGTTCCTCAAGTTAACAGAAAGGGAGGGAGATGTAGACAAAGAAAAGGGGGAGAAATAATAGAAGAAATTTAGGAAGAAATAGAGTGAATTTGAGGGAGAAGACAATCTTTTTACTAAAAGATCAAAAACCAATAACAACCAAATCTGAAAATAACATAACTGAAGGTTCCTATTTATAGGACCTTAAAGTATAGCTTTACTAGGAAATAAAATCCTATTAGGAAATAGAATCATAATCCTAGTTTAACTAGAAAATACCAAAATTAAATTCTAAATAAAATAGTAAACTATTAATTTAGAAAAATGAGTCAAATTAGGATTACTCCCAATTTAGGAAGTCAAAATCCCTAATAATAGTCAAAATCCCTAATTCTATTAAAATCCCTAAAATCAAAATTAAAATCCGTAATCTATTTCTAATTTGTCCTACATCAAAAAGTATGCCTAAAATAGCAAGAGTGATGTTTTGATAAAACTTGACACGCTTTGCGGAACATGCATCAGCCATGGCCAAAACTAAATTCACCAGTGCCTAAAATAGCAAGAGTGATGTTTTGATAAAACTTGACACGCTTTGCGGAACATGCATCAGCCATGGCCAAAACTAAATTCACCAGACTGTTGATAGAAGCCAATTGGTAGTGAAGTACTGCAAATTAACCATACTATTTAACATGAAACAAGCCTTTGCCTATAGCAATAGCCAACAACACTAGTAGAACCATTGCTATGAATTCTTCCACCAAAACACAAATTGCATGAAATTGATATTGTTATAAAAGAAACTCTAATAAATAAAAAGGGCCAGCCAAGTTTGTTGTTAACATGCATTACTATTGTTCAAACTAAGGGCAGTAACATCGAATCCTTCTGAGGTAACAATATTTAACTTTAAACTGATTTAGTTTTTCACAGCTTACCTAAACCCCCTATAGCACTTGGTACGTTCAACTAGCAATTAATACTCGACAGAAACCCAGTCCCACCTGCAGGGATATATTTTAGTTTCTCATGCCATCTAGCATGGCCTAGATTATGTGAATTATTGGAGAAAATGAAAAAAAAAAAAATTACTATAGATTTATGTTAAAAGGTTCCAAGAACAAGAATACAAAAGATTAACCCCATCTCAGGGATATGTACCTATATAGCTACTTTCAAACTCCCAATTCTTCTATCCAAATTCCAAGATTGTCAGTATATGTATCTATGGGAAAGTAGAAGATTAAGGCCCAAATTTATCTAAATTTCATTACACTTAAATTTACAAAAGCATGTTCTCTCAGTGTGAGAATGCACTGAAAAAGATTCCCAATATCATTTCCAAGTTGCAACATGTTATAAGGCCATACTTTCATTCAACCAACAGTCAAACTACTTCTTTTCATTGGTGTATTTTTCCCATCCACTGCCTTCCCAATCCCCTCCTGTAAATCACTTCAAATTGATGCCTACATGTGGAAGTGATCATTACTATTCCCCAGAATGAAATCCCTAAAAATCTTGCATTAATACCCAGATAGTAATAAAAAAAACGATCATCTCTTGCTTTTTCACTTTGATTATTACACAAAATGACAAGAAAACCCACAAAAAGCGCTTCCGATCCCTATCTTCCTCTTCATGGCCCGCTTCACTATAAAATCAATAAAACCCTCAAAGCACAAATATTTCCTCAACGCCTCTCCCACATTGATCACAATTTCATATTTATCATAAAAGCAACAAAATCCCAGAAAAAAAAAAAGCATCGTGTACATTCATTAAGCTTGAACTTTCTTCATTCATCAATAAATGTACATATCTACACATGCATATAAACATACATAATACACATATGTACGTATGAATTTAAATATACATACACACATCCATATATAAATATATCGATTTATGCATGTCTTTCACAAAAACTCCAAAAGGGGAGAATATGATTAAGCATTAGGGTGTGAAAGCTGATTACACATACTTATAAATACGTGCATTCATATACATACATAAATAGTTATATAATAAGAAGAATAACATGAAAGAGGAGCCAAAACAGAGAGATAATAGTATATATACCATTGATGAAGTTCTCTCAAGCAAAGAAAGGCTTCGGAGGGTTTGCAAATAACATTAGTACTTGGTAGCTACCAAGGTTGAAGAAGGTTAACTAATAAAAAGACAGTCTTTCGGCCTTTGACTTCACAATAAAATATCACAGGCTCTGAACAAGCGCTCTAAGCCCTTTATCAAGCCTTTTTCACAAAAATATTAAAAAAAATGAAAAATACACCGTCTTGGAATTTGTAGTCTATTGGTCCAATAAAGTATAATAAATTTATTGTAATATTTTGCTTTTGAGACACCTAAAGCATTTACTTGAAATTAATTTTAAAGAAAAAGGGTGTTCCCGTAAAATTAGAAACAATGTATATCTCTCTATTTTCTATAATTTTAAATTAAGCTAATAGTTTCTTTTAATTGTTACATCAAATACATTTTTGGATACAATATTATAAAATTTAGAATTTTATATTTTTACCTATTTGAAGGAACCAATTCATGTACCTCCCTTTGGACTGGACCAGAAGCTCACTCTTAGCACAACTCTTCAAATGGTAGCCCACACGAACACAACATTCTTACCAGTTGAATGTTGCTCCTCAAGGGGGAGGGTTTGGGTACCTGCACTGCAAAGGCATTCTGATGTTAAAGTCAGATTCTCAAATATATGAATCAGTAAGGCAAGGTTAATTTAAGTAAAGTAACTGAATCAATGTAGAAATAGAATCAAAGTGAAAAGGATGATGAAGGTGGGGGGAGGCCATTCTTTGGAGTTTTTTGGTTCTATTTCATTGTGAATTCCCTAAAGAGATGGTCCTTCCCTTTATTTTCTACTCAACCATCTCAATTTCTTCTCTCCAGGCCTTCCTCAAGCTCTCCCTTTTACCATTGTTGCCTGTCTTCTTAGGTTGCTTCTTTTGGACTTCTTTCCTTATTTAAGGCCCTGATGTGAGGTACTTCCCACGGCCAACTCCTCATCAACCTTCATTTCTTCCTTTTTATCACATGTACAAAATTTTCCCTTTTCTCTCTCGTATAGCTCCCATGGCTTCCTGTTGCTTTTTTCCCTCTTCTCCCCCCATTTCGAAATTTCTCTTCGTCTATTCGCACGAGGCTCACGTATTGCATTTATTACTAGCAGGTTCTATCTCTTTCTTGGTCCCTTCACTCACTTTTGTCCTTATTCATAGCTAACAAGACATCGACATAGGCCTGATGGACTGAAGATGGGTTATAGGCTGGCTGTCTAGGCTTTTAGGCCTTTCTAATTCCTTTGTCAAAACGCATGGCTGGGCACTCAGGATTGCATGCGGGCTTGGTCTTTGGGCCAGTATCCCAATCCTTTACTATTATACCATAAATTAGTAATTTGGGTATTTTGAAAACTATTTTTAAATTTATGTGAAACATGGACCCGATTTCAAGGCATGTAACAAGGATCCGGTGACTTAGGAGTTAGGCCTTGTTCGTTTATATTTTCTAAAAATATTTTCTTATTCTACAAATTTTCAAAATATGCATTTTAAATGGTATATTTAATATCAATAAGACCCTCAAAACACAAATATTTCCTCAACGCCTCTTCCGCACCGCATTGATCATAATTTCATATTTATCATAAAAGCAATAAAATTATAGATAAAAAAAAAAAATCATCATGTACATGCATTAAGCTTGAACTTTCTTCATTCATCAATAAATGTACATATCTACACATGCATATATACATACATAATATACATATGTACGTACAAATTTAAATATACATACACACATCCATATATAAATATATCGATTTATGCATGTATTACACAAAAACTCCAAAAGGGGGAGAATATGATTAAGCATTAGGGTGTGAATGCTGATTACATATACATGTAAATATGTACATTCATATACATACATAAATAGTTAGATAATAAGAAGAATAACATGAAAGATGAGCCAAAACAGAGAGATAATAGTACATATACCGTTGAAGAAGTTTTCTTGGGCAAAGAAAGGCTTCGGACGTTGACTTAACAAGAAAATATCACAGGCTCTGAACCAAGCGCTCTAAACCCCTTATTAAGCTTTTTCACAAAAATATTATGAAAAAAAATGAAAAATATACCGCCTTGGAATTTGTAGTCTATTGGTCCAATAAAGTATAATAAATTCATTGTAATATTTTGCTTTTGAGACATCTAGAGCATTTAAATGAAATTAATTTAAAAAAGGGGGTATGTAGAAGCAATCTAAAATTTCTTGTAAAATAAAAAACAATATATATCTCTCGGTTTCCCATAATTTTAAATTAAGCTAATAGTTTCTTTTAATTATTACATCAAATACAGTTTTGGTACAATATTAAAATACAGTTTAGAATTTTTTTATTTTTACCTATTTGAAGGAACCAATTCATGTACTGCACTTTGGACTAGACCAGCAGCTCACTCTTAGCATAACTCTTTAGATGGTAGCCCACACGAACACAACATTCTTACCAGTTGAATGTTGCTCCTCAAGGGGGAGGGTTTGGGTACCTACAATGCAAAAGCATTCTGATGCCAAAGTCAGATTCTCAAATATATGAATCGGTAATGCAAGGTTAGTCTAAGTAATGTAACTGAATCAATGTAGAAATAGAATCAAAGTGAAAATGATGATGAAGTTTAGGAGAGCATAGAGGCGATTATTTGGAGTTTTTTGGTTCTGTTTCGTTGTGAATTCCCCAGAGAGATAATCCTCCCCTTTATTTCCTACTTAGCCATCTCGATTTCTTCTCCCCAGGCCTCCCTCAAGCTTTCCCCTTACTATTGTTGCCTGTCACATTAGATTGCTTCCTTTGGACTTCTTTCCTTATTCGAGGCTCTGATGTGAGGTACTTCCCACGTCCAACAACCCTTCTTCCTCCTCGACCTCCATTTCTTCCTTTTATCCCATGTACAAAATCTTCCCTTTTCCCTCTCATATTGCTCCCCTGGCTTCCTGTTGCTGTTTTCCCTCTTCTCTCCCCATTTTGAATTTTCTCTGTCTATTTGCATAAGGCTCACCTATCGCATTTGCCAAATTTTCAATCAAAATGACCCCTATACACACCATTCTATTGATGACCCACCTTTTGTATTTTAACTATTATTGACCTGTCTTAACATATAAAAATACAAAAATATCCTTGACAAAATAAAAAAAGACAACAAACATAAAATTATGAATACCTATTCATGCAAACAGCATGACACACGACTCCATCTTTCAACATCGATCCGCCGTTGCTCCCAGGCTCCGTCATGCCGCTCCATCGCTTGCTGGTCGCACCCGCTGCATTGTTCTGCTAACGTTCTTGCCTCATCCCGTCGCTGTGGTCCCTTGACAGCACAACACACGACTCTCTTCGCCATTGATCCTAACGTCTGCTTCAGGATCCGCCGGACGCTCTCATTGGTCACACCTGCTACGTCGTTCCACTGGCGTTCTCACCTCTTTCAGTCGATGTGGTCGCCTTGCTCATCGGGCCCATGGTCGATTTCTGCGTGTTCGTCCCGTTTGTCAAACAAGTTTCGTTAGCTTGGGTGGTCGCCGCCAGGGACTTGCTCTGCTACAGTTGTATCGTCGTGCCGCCGCTCTGGTAGCAGATTGGGACTGGTGTTGCTCTGGTCGTGCCGCCGTGGACCAGCCGTTTCTTGGTGGGCAATTGAATTAAAACTTTAAATGTTATTGATGCTCAGGATGTCTGATGACAATGTTTGATGCATTTGAACAAAATGTATCCATGTTTGTGACAATGTTTGAACGCCTAGGTTTGGTTTGAACTATTAAGTTGAATAAGGCTACAGGATGTATGATGCTCAGGATTTGCATTTGAACATTTTGAGATTGACTCATGTACGAAAATTTTATGTTTGGATACAACATGTTATTTGTCATATTTGATGATTTTGAAGCAGTAACTTATCTGTTTCAACATCAATATTCTTGTTGTGCCTGGGCTTGAGGGTTTTTTTGGTTAGATTTCGTTTTTTTGTGCATGTTAAGGTAACATATGCTACTAAAGAACATAGAAAATGTACATGCATTATTATACCAAAGATTTTGGTGTGAGAATGCGGATTCTACATTGTGTTCTGTCTGGATAGCAGTTTCAAGAGATGGGAAAAATGGTTGGTGATGTTGTCATGAAGTTAATTTTGCTAGAACTATTAGGAAAAGAAGAATAATTTAAGTGTAAAAACTGTCAGTAAAGTATTCACTAGGTGATGAAAATGACAATTGGTTAAGGTCTGCAGAAGTTATACGTCATCCAGATTGCTAGGACCCATGCCGACACATACTATAGGAAGGAGTTGGCGGCAGACATGGTTGATATGAGATTGTGGAAATGAGCTCCCAAACCATGTTGAAATCCCGCATTGTAGAAACCAGGACATTCTTCTCAAACTTTGTAATACTCTTTCGGATGTATGTATTTGATTTTGATGGAATGAGTAATTGCAGAGTAAAACCTTTGGTGATGTTATTGTCGTTTGTATCCATGTAAAGCTCAGAGGAGCTGACAACTTGTAAAGCTCATTTTGTGTTTACATATTACTTTTCCTTTGGCATGTGTCTGTCTTATACGTGAGAAAAATCTTATTTGTCTTTCTACCTGGATCTATACTCAAAAGTAAGCATGGGCTTTGGATAAGCCAAGTAGTTGTCTTCCAGATACATTTGATTGTCCTTGCTGTTGTGTTTGTGCCTGCAAAGAAACAGGATGAACACGTCATGTATGCCTCCCAGTTTGTTATTGAATTTCTGTAGGTTCTCTTTCCTGTGGAAAAGATGAAACATTTAAAAAATTATAACAGGATTTCCCCGTTGCTGCACATTGTCCTAAACAGAATCTATTTTATTGCACGACCGGGTCGTGCATTAAGTCAGATTATGTTTACTTGCACGATCGGGTCGTGCTCATAGCACGATGGGGTCGTGCTTACGGAATGATTGCTTACGGAATAAGTGAAGTGCTTTTACAACCCAATGCGTAGCAAGAAAAACTATAAAAAGAAACTATAAAATAAACTCTAATTACCTAGAACGAAAACTATATTGGTCGTGCAAACAAAAGAATCGAAACTGCATTCTGTTTTTTTGCACGACTGGGTCGTGCTGGTAGCACGACCAAATCTGCAAAAAAACAGAATGAAAAAAAAAAGCAGAATGAAAACTGCATTCTGTTTTTTTGCACGACTGGGTGGTGCTGGTAGCACGACCTGGTCGTGCAAAAAAGCAGAATGAAAATTACATTCTGTTGTTTTGC